>WSTX01000007.1:0-55039 GCA_019633405.1 Tulasnella sp. 408 | reverse complement strand
GCGCAAACGTATAGTGCATCCGGATGCAACTGAGAGTGCCGTTTCGGGCCGAAGTCGGGGAGCAGATGGAGGAGAGGGGGCGAAAGCCGAGCTTGTGGGTGAGGAAGCCGAGAAGCCCTAGGGTGATTGAAACCCCCCTCCCCGGTCCCACCGGTACACGCTATCACATACAATTACAGAACCTGAGCATTATAGGATGCACCTCATGATCGGGGGGAGCGACCATCACGTGATGCTACGCAGGAGGATCGCAAGATGGCAGCTGATTGGTTGGAGATCTGTCACAGGATCGGGAGTCAAACGAGCTATGCTTGAATTAGTCGCGAGTGGTCTGATCGAGGAGCTCTGGGGCGGTTTTCTGGAGAAAGTGCTGTTGGATACCCCAATCGATTCGAATTCGCGGGTCGCGACAGGTTACCTGGCTTCGGTAGGGACCGGGATCCCCATTTATAAACACCTCTTTGTACACGCCTAACCAAGAGAAATCCAGTAAAATTTCCTCAAAGAATTTCCATATGTGATCATAGGCTATACTCGACTTAAGAAGTACGGCAGGTCTCGAGAAGCACGCACCAGGGAGAAGCAATACTGCGGGCTCCGAGCTCGTCCATCCCGAGTTTGTACGAGAAAATCGTCCAGACTCCTAGTTTGAGTGACTGTAACTGTAGTCGAAGAAAATGTTTCTGCGGTTCATGACGTTGACAGCGGAAGTCGTGGTCCAGTGGGAAAGAGAGAGAGAGATAGGACCTGGTCAGTCACAAATCCTCAACTCAGTATCGATGGCAAGAGCGAGCTTAGCTTTTGTTGGGTTTCCGTCCACGATTGAAGACATTCACAAGGAGCCGCCCGGTGGGCGTAGTTATCTCCCGCCTACATGCCCCGAGTGAGCTGATGGTCAAACAACCACCGCCGAGCAGCGGATACTCGCCCATATCGCCGAGACGCTCCCAAGTCGATGAACGAAGCAACGATCCGAAGTTGGTTCGAGGTAAGGATGCTGAGCGATCGCACCTCGAATACCTCAGGAGGCGGAAAACTTACCAGCTCCTGCCGCTAACCCCGCAGGCCTCTCGTAAAGCCACTTAATCCCTGCCCCGGTTAACGTGATGGGTCGCGGAAATGAGCTACAATTTCGTGGCGGAGCCAGCCTCCAGGAGGGCCCGTGACGACTGTCAACAAGTTCTTTGAGGTGACCGGAAGACGTACAACCTGGAAGGAGGGATGGCGAAGGTCAGCCATGCCCGCCTTCGTGAAGAGTAGCGGACTTAGAGCGAGTCTAATCACCACCTATACGTTTAATGGCGAAGAAGCACCACTAGATGGACTGGAAGGTCAGAGAGCGCGAAGGGTGGCACGACGGTGGTGGTTGAAAGTAGGGAAGCGGTGGACAGGTCTCGGGGCGAACGACATAGCAGAATTCCATGGGAACGGACGCTTCCGAAGGTGAGACTCTGGAGTCAACGAAGGTTATGGTATGATGCACGCTCACGTACTTGTGTCGCTAGAGCAACGGAGGCAGACCTTGGGAATGGTTCAGGCGCGATCACGTGATTCAGGAGGTGACCCATCTGTTCCAGTCTCCCAAGTTTATACACGTCAGCTTTTATCTGCATCGAAAGACCGCGAATTTATGTTTCACAAATACTGCTCGACTTTATCAACGCAAGAAGCTCGGGGTAACACTCTAATTGCCACCGAGACTGCACTGGAGGAGGATGAGGCGCTTGATGATTGATCGGTACGAGAATATCGTCGGACCTTTGAAAATCTCAGTGACCGAGGCAGTACGAGCTCGTTGGCGGCAATACAGAGTGACGGATTACTGGTGCTTGCTTGAAATGATCATCTACGACAGAAATATGAAGTAAAATCGGACGAGAGTGATGGTTCAATGTTGCGGTTGGTGAACCGTAGGATCGCGACAACCAAGCAGATAGCAGTACTTCGACTCACATAGATATTAGTCACTGAACCAGGAGGAGCGAAGCGAGCACTGAGGAAATGTCAGGTAGAGTGTTGAGGCGTGAGCATTGAGAGGACATTTGCCAAGATCGTCGAATTTAGTTCTCCTCATCCGTTCTTGTATTCACCATGTTAAGGTGGCCAGACGGGGCTACCCTAAGCGAACCGCAGTTGTGGTCGTCTCGGTGCAACTAAACAGACCATGTAGCGCGAGGGGAAATTCACAGTATCATAAAGGAGCATGAGAGAGATGTGTGAGACGACTGTGGATTTTAGAGCATGTCCGGATTTGGACAACCGATTTGACTCTCCGCCGAGATCAACTATCGGATAACGTTCCAGGAGCTCACCTCAGACATTCAGACTATACTGCGCCAGAACATCACCACTCTCTTTCAACGAGAACATCACCGCGGTCTTCAAAGCCTCAACTCGAAGCAACCCGACTCCAATACAGTACACTGGCCAATCTTCTCGGCACAAAACTCGATGTCGAACCCTTCACCCCCGACCCCCGAAACCAAAGCGCAGGTGAATGATGCGGGGACACAACTCCAAGCAGAATCTTTGGAACAACAGCTCGAGTCCATTGATCTGAACGACCCACAGTCGAGTACGGGGTTCCAAGACCTGAGGAGAAAAAAGCTCTCTGCAGTGAGTAGCATTGAGGATCTGCTAACTACGTCTTCCCTGCTAATGCATTGCGCTCAGCGAGATCTCCTCGAAAGGATGAGCCGGAGGCGTTTAGAAGTCACTAGAATCGATTTCACTGCCGGTGACACTCAAGCTGGCAGGGGGAGCCACGGCGAGGTCGTCGTAGCCGTCCTCACAAGGGACGATGGTACCTCATTGGAGTCAGATAATCAAGTAGCCGTTAAGAAGTTTCTTTTCAGTGATAGCTTCGACGATGAAAAGTTTCTTCGGGTAAGTCCATTTCACCCTCCCCCGCCGGGTAACCAGACATCAATCTGACTTCACCGTACAGACATTCGCCAACGAGCTGTATGTATTGAATGGAATGGACCATCCTAACATCATCAGGCTCGTTGGATTCGTGGAAGACATGGAAAAACGCATAGCGTGGCTGGTTTTTCCTTGGGAAGCCAACGGCAACGTCCGTGAATTCCTGACCTCCGAGAAATGGGAGCTGCCTGAACGGGTATCGCTGGTATGCCTTAGCCTCGTCGAAATCAACTCATTGAAGTGAGTCCTACTATATGCTTTCAGATAAAGGATGTGGCAGCTGGGCTCGAGTATCTCCACGCTCGGGAGCCACCAATCCGTCACGGAGACCTCAAATCTGTTAGTCCCCTCGATAGTCTTGACAGACTCTACCCACTCACGGAATGCATCAGCTCAACATCCTTGTGAACTCCGATCATCGAGCCGTTATTACAGATTTCGGTTCTGCACGCATCCAGACGGCGGCTCGTGGGTTCGAAACGACAGGTGGCCCGCCTAGCCACCTCGCCGCCTCAGCCAGTTCTAACCCCGAATTGGACAATGGGTACCCTGAGGTGACAATTTCGACGGCGAACGCCGAGCTGACACTAACCGGTCCGAGCTGGTCGTTTCGGTGGGCGGCGCCTGAGGTTTTGAACGATGAGGAGCCCTGTTTGGCCAGCGATATATGGGCCTTGGGTTGGATTGCGTGGGAGGTAAGTATGGAGGTTTTAATGATGTTATGATTCTATTATAAATGGCCCGTTCCCTTCTGCAAAAGATCGTGACGGATAATTATCCATTCCCCGAAGCCAAAACAAACAAGTTGATCACCGTAAAAGTCATCAAGGGCCTACTCCCCTCAGTGTACGATGATAGTCAACTCTCGCAAATCGGCGACCTTTGCCACGTGATGGGGAGATGTTGGCGATCGGAGCCAAAGGAGCGACCATCTGCAGCTGAGTGCCGAAGAAACCTTCAATGGATGGTGAGTTGAGAAAGGTAACCATGCGTTCGACGAATACTGAGTCGCAAGGTTGGCAGCCTTCCATCATTCCTAGGCCCAGAAGCAACGGAGAATCTCAAATCCGGTCTGCTGGTCTGTTGTTGCAAATAGGTAATATGCATCGTTTGCAGACCAGAGATAGGGAGGCTGTGAAGTTCTTTGATGAATGTTTCGCCGTCGCCCGAGCCGCTGGGGACGAGGGAACGATGGCATTTGCATTGAACCTGGCGGCCGACTGTCACCTGAGACTGAACGACTATGAGAAGGCGGAGGAGTCTTGCAACCAATCGCTGGCCATCTACACGAGCATCGGGAATAGTATCGGCAGAGCAAACGCGTTGTTCAGGCTCGGGGAGATCTACCAAACGCAATCCAATCATGCCAAAGCAGAGGAACCTCTCAGCCAAGCACTGGACATCTACGCAAGCCTCCGAGTCAGTCTTGGCGAGGCGAACGCATTATCCGCGCTCGGAGACAGCCACCGAAAGCGACACAATTACGCCGAGGCGGAGGATTGTCTTAGCCGGGCGCTGACCCTCTACCTCAGCATCGGGGACAGCCTTGGACAAGCAAACGTATTACACAAGATCGGGGATATCCAACACGTGCAATCTAATTATCCCAAAGCGGAGGGGTTTTTCAACCAAGCACTAGCTATGTACAGTAGTGTCGGATCGAGTCTTGGTCAAGCGAGCATATTCCACAGACTAGGAGAGATCAACCAAGCCCAATCCAACCATGCCAAAGCAGAGGAATATTTCAGCCAATCGTTGTTCATTATAACAAGCATTGGATCCAGTGTTGGCCGAATATTAGCGCTGTTGGGGCTCGGTGAAGCCGTACTCCGCCAAGCTCGGTATTCCGAAGCCAAGTCTTTTCTTCAAGAAGCGGCTGAAGTCTCAAGCCAGATTGACAACGAATGGGGTCAAAATTGGGCAAAGAAGCTTCTAGCTGAAGTTCTCGAAGCAGAGAAAGCACCCACGGAGGCGCCGTCCTGAACTCCGGTTACTTCAACGGCAAACTCCAGCTACCAAAGGGCTTCTAGTGATTGATTTATCCCATGGAACTGTATTTTAATAGCTCTCTCATACATCACCGCGTGATTCATTTTATTTTCCGGATGCTTTCGCTATCCGTTCGTCTTGATAATATGCTCGCTTCGCTACCTTTTGCTCTCACCCGTCACTCCGGTTCCTGATGACCTTCCCCCCTCAGATTGTCATACACCTGTGCTAACCAAGCGAATGCGTAAATCCCTGATCAACCTTCTGAAGGTGACCATACGCATGTTCTTGCCGGTGGGCCCTTTAGTTGCGTTGCTGGCCCCAGTGCTCTTGGGTGTTTGACCTCAGCTATGAAAATAGGTGGGTGTTTGACACTGTCCGGCAAGTTCAGCTACTTGTGTGGGATATTCGGGGCTCCCAGTCCTAGAATTATCTGGGCTGCAGCGCCCAGGTCGTTCCGCGAGTGGCGCTGTAGCTGGCCGTTCTGGCTACCCTTTGGATGTTTAAAAACTTAATGATAAACGGTCAACGAGGAACTGTTTTCGTGGAGGGGAGCCTGCTGAGGCCAGCATCTTCCAGTGTGGATCGACCGATCATTCCACGGCTTGTGTTGTCCAAGCGTATATTTGGAGTCTAGTTCGTCGCGCGCTTTCAGATGAAAGACTTCAAGGGAAACCGCTCCGCTGCGATTCCGATTACACCCGGTACGTAGCTAAATGGGGGCCATTCAGGACAGAATGGCCCACAATGGCAGGCGGTAAACGATTCAAGTTGCCGCGAAGTCGAAAGGCCACGAGGTAAGGCATGATTGAAAGTGCCAAGAATGTAGGGACGTAAAACAAGACATGCTGTTCCATCGTAAGAGGGGGCTGCACAAACGCGATGACTGGCAATTGCAGGCTCCGTTGAGGCCCAAAACAGCACGGCGATGAGGAAGTGTGAAGAAAGGTGGGGATGGGATGTATGGAAGAAGGGGGAGTCAGTGATACTGAGCCACGAGTCTAGTGGAGTAAATGGAGCCACGTAACCTTTTTTTCGTTTCGTTGCTTCACAGCCTAGTCGGGCCTACACCGTACGCAGGGGTTATTTGCTACCTGAAAGGGAAGCCCTGATGTCAGCATTCTGCTCATTGAAAGACCAGAGATAAGTCACCAAGGTCATCGGTGTCATGGCTCCAGCAGAACAGTCGATGACCAAGTTTCGACTAGTTTAAGTTCGTTAGCGACGGGCGCGGTAACAAGCGCGTTATCCCGAGGGTATGATTGGACTTACTCGCACTGGCGACCAACCCCGCTGCGACTGGCTGTTGGCCTGTGAGCGTTCGCGCTGGGCTTCGACCCGAAGGGAAGGCGAGCTGCGAACCCGGCCAACTGGTGCTTTCAGGTCAAGTGCCACCAGCACGCGATGCCTGGCGGAGGCCGCAAGAGGAGCCACCACAGAGAGTCAAAACAATGTACGGTGTGAATTAATGCTGACCCGGAGCCAAGGGGTCAGCGCTACTGAAGAGACTCGTGCAGGGTATGGACGCATACGTTCAACGCCGAGTTGGGGTTCGCGAGCAAACTCGGTGACACATTTGGCCAGGGTCACAGCCGGCGCCTAGAAGTGAAAGGGTTTGTCGGAAGGCAGAAGCGTATACATCTGGAGCCGCGCCAATAAAGGTCGCTGAAGCAAGCACCGTAGGTTATAGGAGGTGAACGATTTGCGGATTTAGAAGGTTATAACGTCCAGGAATATCAAGAGAGACAGACGCAAGTAGAGATAGGAAGACTTGCTCGGGAGTCGGGGAGAATGTGATTGCTGCATCCCTGTCTCAGGGTGGAGGAAGCGGACGCGATAAATCGGATGTGCAACTCCCATTGAAAGGCGAAAGACCAAAACGATAACATGTAATGAAGATAAGAACGGAGTATTGGAGCAATAATTATTAGTTGTACTGAGGCTATAACTATAGTAGAGTCGACGAGGTCACGTAGCTTTTTTCGTTCCGAGGAGGAAGCCGACTCGTTGGGATGACATCGTACGCGGGGATTATTTGACCACCTGAAGAGACACTTCGTTTCAGCAGTCCGTATAACAGATAACACGAATCATCGTACCAAGGTCATCGGGAATTCTGTCCTAGGAAAATTCTCGTTGACCGAGGATCGACTTGTGGGCGGTCGTAATTGAGGGTAACGAGACAATTTGTTACCGCAAAAGGACGAGCAGACTTACTTGCCGATGGACGACTAATCCCGCTGCCACTGGTGGTTGGCCCGTGATTGTTCAAGCTGGGCTTCGACCCGAAGGGAAGGCGAGCGGTGAACAGGGTTAACTGGTGTTTTTCGGATCAAGTCCCGCTGAAGCGCGATGCTCGCGGAGGCCGCCGAAGTAACCACCCCAGAGAGTGCCAAAGATTGTACGATGGTAAGCACGCTAAATGCTTTACGGATATGTCACTACTCCTAGAATGGACTGATGCAGGATGCGGGCGTACCCGTTCCGCGCATGGTCGATGGCTTCGGAGTCCACGGAACCACAAGAGCTGGATAGATGATGGTTAAAGGAGAAGGGAAAGATTCTCTACGAGGTGGGAATATATAAATTTGGGGATAGTGACGTGGCGTTGGAGTGGGCGGAGGGACAAGTCGGTAGTCACGATCGGAATGCCTCCGTTGAATGACTCTTACCCTCAAAGAGCCGAAGCTCCACACGTTCGATATCATAGACAGATTTAGTACCGTATATGGTCACCTTTCGGTTTGCGATATCATACCGTGGTGCATCGGGGGGGGGGGGGGGAAGGGGGCTTATGCTGCAAGGAGTCTCTGCCCACGTTGTGATGTTAAAGGATGACACGGGTACCTTGACGGCGAACTTGACCTCCCATCCCGCCACTGCCGCCGAATACGTACTTCTGCTCTGATGTTTCCCTCAGGTCCCTTCCTCTCCCGAGACTATGGACTCTGAGCAGGGTAGAGTGCGGAAAGGTGTCAAACGTTCGGTCGTCAGTGGCGCTGACGCTTGTAATTAGTAACACGTAGGTCGGTATGGGCCCTTAGGGGCCTCTAAATGAGGAAACTTGCGTATCTAGGCAATAGACGAACGCCAAGTCTTTGGGACTTCATATCGTCTCCCTGGCCGCTTCCTACTGAGCCAGGTCGCATCGGAATTGACAGCCGCCTACGAGGAGCGGCAAAGCACCGGCACAAATAACAACAATCGCAGATAATTTCTCTAACCAACGATGGGGACGAAGGAAGCGGTGGGTAAATGGCCTTCCTGCCTCGTTCATCGACAGCACAAATGACATTTACGTTACCAGAAAGTAAAAGCTATCTTTGCCAAGCACAAGAAAGGGCGAGGGGTACATGCCAGGGTGCGCCTAACAGATCAAGTTGTAGACTCGGAGCCTCTCGCAGCAGTCCAGTTCACCGGAATCTTGGATGACGAACCCGTATCGGCAACAACTGAGCCTCTTGTTCAAGCTGCCCCAGAGCCAACATCAGAGGAGGAAAGAGCTGAGAGGAAACGGATCAAACGGGAGAAGCGTGCCGCACGCCGGAACAAGGATACGTCCCAGGATGATGGGCATCCTGGTCCTGCCAACCTTTCTACAGTTGATGCAAATGGAGAGGGTGAAGGAGAGGGTCAGGATGTGCAGGATGTGCAGGAGAAGGATGAGGAGTCCCGGAAGAGGAGAAAGAAAGACAAGAAAAAGGCTCGGCAGGCTACTGAAACCGCCACGGGTCGGCCCGGAGTGGAGAACCAAGAACAGGACGTGAAAATTCAGGAGGGCAAGGATAACCAGGATGCAGGGATGCAGAACGCTCGGGAAGAACACCGGCCGAAGAAGAGACGGAAAGTAGCTTTCGTTGAGAAAGAAGCTGATTTGAAAGAGCAAGACGCTTCCGGTGACGATGGAGATGACGAACAGATGGAAGATGAGCAATCACATCAATTGGAGCAAGACCCGGATGAGCCTACTCCAGGGTTCCTCCCGACTTTCCCTCGACCAAGGAAGCCCCGAGCCCCAAGCGCGGCCGTGTTGTACCGACAGGGCTTAGACAAGGCTCTCGCTCAAGCTAAAATCGTTGAATCTTCGGCTACGTTGCCGCTGAAACCGCCAGAGGTGGACGAGGTGGACGAAGGAAATGTCGACGAGTTCGGGTTATCGCAGCGAATGAGAAAACGGCTCGGAGAACTCGAAATTACAGAGCTCTTTGCTGGTAATGTCCTCATTATATCCTTGGAACAGCGCATTACTGACTTGATGGGTCGTGAATTCTCCAGTCCAAACCGCGCTTCTCCCCTTCCTCCTGAAAGAAGGAAACCCAACGAGTCTTTCCAATCCCCTCTACCGACCCTACGATCCGCCCAGAGACGTCTGCGTCTCCGCGCCAACCGGAAGCGGAAAGACCTTGGCATATGCTGTTCCCATCGTAGAGGTCAGCGACGGCGGGGTCTTGGCTGGGTTTTGATTATATTGACCTCACATCCGTCCGGTCAGATTCTCTCGACCAAAGTCGTCACCCGGCTCAGAGCATTGATCGTTCTCCCCACAAGGGAGTTAGCTGCACAGGTCTACGATACTTTGGAGTCTGTAGGAAGGGGAAGACGTTTGAAGGTATGAAATCTATTTGATAAGCCTATAATTGAAGTGGTTCATTTTTGCCATTCATGACAGATGGCGCTGGTGACAGGGCAGCATTCGTTCTCACATGAGCAAACTCAGCTTGTAGCCGAAACCGAACAGAGGTTCGTCCGATAATATTCTCTGTCGAAAAGGTTCTGTGACTAACTCTCTTTCTTCCATCTCAGCTTGAAAGGTGGTTCGAGCAAAGTCGACATACTGGTTTGTACACCTGGTCGACTTATCGACCACCTCAACGGTACACCAAACTTCACCTTACAGCACCTCCGTTTCCTTGTGAGTCGCACAGCCACTGCTTTGGATAGTTTCAGAGATTTGACTCGTGAATGAAGGTAATTGACGAGGCGGACCGACTCATCGCGCAATCTTTTCAAGACTGGCTTCCTCAAGTTCTCTCTGCTCTCGAACCAACTTCAGCGGCGCCTTCAACCCCAACCCCGTCTACATTTCCGTGGAATTCCTTACTAGCTATTCCATATCCTGATGCCGTTGCTCCAGCGTGGCACGCAATTTCTGGAACGACGCGCAGTCGGATCACGACATCTCTTGACGAGCCCAAAGCATCTTCGTGCCAAAAGCTGTTGTTCTCCGCCACATTAACACAAGACCCCGAGAAGATTGCCGCACTTCAGTTACGGAAGCCGAAGTACTTCGTCGTCAAGAGCCTAAGCAAGGAAAACGGAGAAGCTGCCGATGAGGCCATGGGGATGGAGGTGGAAGGGACCGAACAGTTCGCCTTGCCACAGACTCTCTCGGTGAGCGCCTCTGTGCACCTCTCGATGCCCAAAGTCTTATATTTGCCGCCCATTTGCTAGGAACATTGGTTATCCATGGAATCCTCCGTCAAGCCTCTGGCTCTATTCTACCTCGTCGCGTTCCACCAGGTTACCAACGCACTCGTATTCACGAAGTCCACTGAGTCTACTACACGGTTGGTGCGCTTGTTTGACCTGTTCGAAAAAGCGAGGCACGAGAGCCGTACGGGAGATGCCATGGATACAGACGACAGCACACCAACTCGCCTGGTCATTCGGGCATTCTCCAGCGACCTTTCCGCATCCGATCGTCGTTCACTTCTTGCGCAGTTCACGAAGGGAGAGGTGCATATGTGAGGACCCACTTGTCTTATGTCGCACAGGCCAAGTCCGGACACTAACTACTGCCTACTTTACTTTCCACCTAGACTCGTTTGCTCGGACTTGATGTCCCGCGGTATCGACATGGCGAATGTCGCGCATGTAGTCAACTATGACGTTCCATTAGACATGCGGCGATACGTTCATCGTGTGGGGCGAACGGCTCGAGCCGGTCGTAACGGCGATGCTTGGACCTTAGCGGAGAACCAAGAGGTAGAGTCTCTTGTCGTTGCTGGATTCGTGCAGTTTCCGGTCACTAAGCTCGAGAAAATTTGTGTTAGGTTCGTCATTTTAAAGAGATGATGAAAGGTCAAGGCCGTTGGAAGATTTTGGAAAGAATGAAGCCGGTGACAGTCAAGATGCAGTCGCTTCAGCCATTTTACGAGGTAGGAGAGCGGTTAGTGGCCCGCATAGACACAACTGCTAACGGACGTACTCCTAGGTCGCTCTTATGGGACTAAAACACGAATTTAATTCATAGTCATCAACTATCGTGCCGTAGGAATTCGAAATTACTGGCCTTTCACCAGGGTTTTGGTTTCTGGCGTCACCCCAAAGCGTCATAGTAATATCGGTATGAAAACGAAGTAATAGTTCGCTTGACAGAAAATGTGCAGTAATATAATAATACAAAAGATTGCGTGGCGGTCTCCTACGACGGGCGGAACTCGGACTCATCTATTTATACACCTAACACCCCCTTCGACCACTCCCATACCATGTAACTGATGGCGGTCATAGGCACCACTTTAACGTAACCTATGCTCAGCCCAACATAAAACCCTCTCCAACCCCTGGTCTTCCAAATATCTACAACGGTTTCCCGCCATCCTACCCATCCTCCTGGACGGACCAAACCACCAACTTGCATCCTCCTCCGCACGATCTCGAAGGGATACGAAGCCGTTTGGGAAATCAATCCCGCAACAGCACCGAGCGTAAGATCGATTGGTGCTGAGCGTTTGACTTTGGGAGTTCCTGGGGGTCGGTCGTACACTAATGATCTGAGAGAACCGTAGACGAGGAACGAAGTGCCAGCGTAGGGGATGATTCCGATGAGCGTAACGCTAAAGCCGCGGTAGAATTTGAGGATAGGGAAGTGCGTAAAGAGGTAGCTCTGAGGAGCTGCCGGGGCAGTTGCAGGTCGTGCCGGAGGCGGTGGGGAGGTTGACAATGCCCGAAGACCGTCGCCTTCTCGGTAGATGGTTTGGATGGCTCGCGCGAGAGAGGGACGTGGAGGTTTTGAAGAGGTCGAGGAAGGGTCGTTTCCGACTTCTCGGGTTTGATAGGCGAGTCGGACTCGGATGAGTTCGAGTGGGTAGGTGAAAAGAACGGATATGGCGCCTGGAAGGTGAGTTCGGTCAACCGCGCTGCTGACAAAATTGGAGCCAGGATTGGATCTCACCAGCTCCAGAGCCAGCTACGAATCTCCTAAACGGAGTTTCACGCTCTCTAGTTGGCATTAATAACTAGGTTAAGAGAACCCTGACGTCAGCGTGCCAACTAGGTATGACGGCATGAAGCGAAGCTCACATTATGAAGTTGATCGTATGAAACGAATTTTATGGCGGCGTAAGGAAAGACCCGTAAAAGTGTCGCCGAGTGACCTTGCAACAGTCCTCTGAATCCACTTTCCCTCTGGATTGCTCTCGCGGCACGAAACATGCCGGTCCATGATCCCGAATACTTCTGGAATTCGGGGTTGGAAGCCTGGAACAGGATTTTGACCCTGTCAAGCGGTGCAATAGCGGTCTTCGCCTGAGGGTCAAGTAAATCTCCGTTAGCAACTGTGGGGGAAAGACCGGGGAGAGGGGGGCAGAATTACTCACCACACATCCTGCGATTCCGCCTGCAAGTCCGGAACGAAGAATATAGTCCCAACTTTGCTTGTCGCGGGAACGGGCATGGGAAGAGCTCATGCAATCCTTCCCTGCCTATAAAGTAGCTTGAAAGAGGGAAGGAATGGTGAAGTTGATCCCTAGGTGATGGTGGTTGGTTAAGGCCGGGAGTGCAGGATGAGCCGGGTGAGAGACGTCAGTCGGGACTCCAACGGAATGCACGTGATTGGGTGCAAGATCCGTTGGGCTTGGAGGTTTACGTTGATGGCTTTGGAACTGAAAGCGAAAGATTGAAAATATGGAGTGTAAATTAGATGCCCGCGTAATCCGGCGTCAAACGCGGGCTTCGGTCCAAGAATCGGTTAGGCGATGGTTTCTGTGGAAATTGTCGTCTGACGATTGGATGGCGAACATTTGGCTGGATTTGCCCAGGGAGGGGGGACCGGGCCGCAGGACTCATTCCACGTTTGCTCACGCCGACCATGATGATACGGGAGTGTTCGGGGGAGGAGGAGGCTATTCGGCGAGATGGTGCGATATGTGTAGTTTGTGTTCCTGGCATCGCTCGCTTAGCATGTGGTCGACTCGGTGTGATCCGAGATGTGCCCTTGGTCTGTGGGTAAATTCACCGTCTCATCCCGAGGTCACAGGGGTAATATTATGTCAGCAACATTGCACCCAATAACATCAAGTCTGATACCAACTGTCTGTTGCGATTCTGCCCGTAGCCCAATTCCTATAAAGCTTTCGACCTGTCGCCAGTGATTTACCACCATCAAAATCCCCCCATTCCTCTGACTCCCTCTCTTCCTTCTCATCTCCCTCCATCCTCTACTCTCCCAACCATGCTCCGTGCTGGTCTCTTCCGCTCCGTCCGCCTCGCCCCCTCCCTCCGTCCAACCCCAGGCTTCGTGCCACTCCGTCCATTAGCACGACCTGCCTCTACCTTCCTCCATAGCCCTCCCACCCTCCCCAGAGCATCATCCATCCAACTCCGAAAACCTTCAACATCCTTCGCTCTCGTCGCTCTTCAGCTCAAGCGTGGAACTGCATCTAGCGTTGCAGGTCGTCCCGCTAGCGAGAGCATCCCCCATGCTATTCAAAATGCTCGTGAGGAGGCAAAGGGCCTGGGTGGGGACTTGGCCAAGATTATCGCTGCTGCCAATTTCCGTAAATCAGCCCATGAATGGGATGGCTTCGTGAGTGCTCCGTTCTCTCCCTTCCCCGCCCCCGGCCAGCCATTATCTTAGACCGCATCGGCTGACTCGTGGCATTTTGCAGAGCGATATCACAGCGGGGTACGCAGCGGAAGTACCAAAACCCGTTTTGCTTGCGGGCCTTGCAGGTTAGTTGTTTCCCTCTTCATATTCGCCGATTCTCGGAGTTCTTTGTTGAGTGTGTATTAACCGTACTTACGTTTTACCCACAGGTGCCTTGCCATACTTAGGGACTGCAGCCTCGACCTTGTACTCGGCACAAGTCGCAGGGTCATTGGCTGCAGGACATGCCGCGCGGATCGATTTCGACACCGCCATGAGCGTGTTGGAAGCTGCCACTCAACTCCAAGTCACATACGGCGCTGTCCTCCTTAGTGTTCTCGGTGCGATGCATTGGGGTATGGAGTTTACTGGCTATGGTGGCCACAAAGGTGTGTCGTGATGCATTGGATTCGGTGGGTGTTACTCCAGACTAATAATTCTGTATCAGGCTACCGCCGGCTCGCTCTAGGCGCTGCCCCCGTAGTTTTCGCGTGGTCCACCTTGGCTTTGGACCCATCAGTTGCGCTCGTTGCGCAATGGTTCGGATTCACCGCAATGGTAATAACTCCATCTGTGTATACTCATCTATTAAATACTCATCATTCTTCGGATGCTTTAGTGGTACGCTGACATGAATGTGACCCTCGCTGGTTGGAGTAAGTCACCGCTAGTTATCATTGAAATTAGACATGTTTTACTAATTGTTTGTCATCGTGATCCGTTTAAAGCTCCCATCTGGTATTCCCAATACCGATTCTACCTCTCCATCCTCATTGGTTCTTGCATCTTGGGCACCCTCTGGGCCCAGCCCTACCTCAACCCCGTCGTCGAGGACATCTACTACCTCTCCGACACCACCCTCCCAGCAACCTACAACACCCATCAAGACATCGCGGCTGGCAAGTTCAGCGGAACGTCCGAGAACATCGGCGAGATCGAGACTGTCGCGGCAGAATCCCACTACGTGATGGTCAAGCACAAGGCCGACGAGGCCGCCCCCGCTGCTGCTGCCGCCGAGGAATCTGACGACGGAGAAGAGGTCAATGCAGAAACCGATTCCGAAAAGGTTTGATATGAACTCTTTGACATTGTATCTTTACAAAACACATCCACCATTAGCATTATGTATCACAACACCCCACTCAGACACCCCTTTTTGTAGTATTATTATTTCTGAAAGTCGAAGCTGTCTTTGCGATTTCTGGTGTGTCGGGTTGGAACGCGTGCGATTTGTTCACATGTTGCCGCGTCAGTCCAATAACAAACGATCAGCGCCCGTCACCTGCTGTTCCCGTGTCCGTATTCGCCTTCGCGTCATCCCCACCAAACTACTAGTCTTCTCCACTTATACAGTAATACTTCCAGGCCACGGTTCAACATAAGCACCCAGCATTAATCTCAAAGACGTTCCCTAAAGCCGTCTCTGAAGGTCGCATCAACGATTCCTGCAACGGAAATGACGAGCAAGACCTTCTTGGAGAGATGGAAATGAACGAAACAAAGCCGCCGGTTGATGGGTTTATCCCACGTTGTACTGGAATCAACGGCAAGGTATGATTTCAAGGTCCTCGTGCCAAAGTAATAGAAATTGGGACTGAGACCACATTCTCGACGTCATTTATGGTCGAACGCATTATTCGACCAGGCCAACATCCTCGGTGTTACAACTTACTTGCAAAGATTCAACCGCCACTGTAACCCGCTGCATCTTTTCCCGGAAAGCCGAGGGGCGATCTTATGTCAGCACTGTGGCGCTCAATGACATCAAGTCTGATAAGCCGTTGGTGTCACGATTCTGCCTGCCCCTCCCCATTCCTATAAAGCATCCAACCTGGTTCTAGTGACCTTTGCACCATCAGAATCCCTCCGCCATCTACTTTCCTAGCCATGCTCCGTACCGGTATCTTCCGCTCTGTTCGCCTAGCACCCTCGCTGCGTCCAACCCCCGCTTTCGTGCCTCTGCGTCCACTCGCTCGACCTGCCTCTACGTTCCTCCGTACTCCTCCCGTCCTCCCCAAAGCATCATCCATCCAACTTCGAAAACCGCCGACGGCCTTCGCGCTCGTCGCTCTTCAGCTCAAGCGCGGCACCGCATCCAGCGTTTCAGGTCGTCCCGCAAGTGAAGATATCCCCCATGCCATTCAAAACGCTCGCGAGGAAGCAAAGGGCATTGGTCAAGATGTAGCCAACATCATCGCTGCTGCCAATTTCCGTAAATCAGATCATGCATGGGATGGCTTTGTGAGTACTCTGCTCGCCACCCTCGGCCAGCCACTATCTTAGGCCATGTCGGCTGACGTACGGGCATCTCGTAGAGCGATATCACCGCGGGGTACGCAGCGGAAGTACCAAAACCGATCTTGATCACGGGCCTAGCAGGTCAGTTGCTCCTTCTGTATTTGCCGGTTCTCAGGGTCGTCGAGTGTACTAATCTCCCTTACGTTTGACCGCAGGCGCCTTGCCATATTTAGGGACTGCTGTCTCGACCTTGTACTCGGCGCGAGCGGCAGGTTTGCTGGCAGCAGGGCACGCTGCCCGTGTTGATTATGACACCGCTATGAGCGTGTTGGAAGCGGCCACTCAAGTTCAAGTCACCTATGGGGCTGTCCTTCTGAGCTTCTTGGGTGCGTTGCATTGGGGTATGGAGTTCACTGGCTTCGGTGGCCACAAGGGTGTGTTGTGGTGCATGGGCGAGTATCGTCATTCCAGGCTAATAACTCTCTATCAGGCTACCGCCGGCTTGGCCTTGGTGTTGCCCCGGTCGTTTTCGCGTGGTCCACACTGGCTTTGGACCCAACTTATGCGCTCATTGCGCAATGGGTAGGATTTACTGGGATGGTAAGAACTCTTCCTTCATCTGATCGTCAATACATACTGATTACAGAAATTCTCTGGGTGTTTTAGTGGTACGCTGACATGCGTGCCACCTCTGCTGGTTGGAGTAAGTGGTCACTGGTTATCCTTCTAACAAGATATACTCGGCTAATTACTGGCTATGTTCCTTCGCCTAAAGCTCCCCTTTGGTACTCCCAATACCGATTCTACCTGTCCATCCTAATCGGCACTTGCATCCTTGGCACCCTCTGGGGCCAAGTCTATCTGAACCCCGTCGTGGAGGACACACTTTACTTCGCTGGCACCACGCTTCCAGCATCCTCCAACATCCCCGAGCACCTTGCCTCGACCGGCAAGTTCTCCGGAACGTCCGAGAAACTCGGCGAGCTCGAGACCGTCGAGGGTGAATCCTACTACGTGATGGTCAAGCACAAGGAGGAAGCCGCTGCCGAGGAATCTGACGATGGAGAGGAGTCTGCCAAAGAACACGTCGAGAGCGCCTCGAAGGACCAGAACGTCAAGCATGAAGAGCAGAAAGAAGGTAGAGGTGGAGAAATCAAGGCAGATACTGATTCCAAGAGCCAGTACGCGTCTGAAAAGGCTTGAAATGGACTATGGACACTGTATCGTTACAAAAAAATCCATGATTGGCATGTAATATATAGTATTTCTGAATTCGACTCTGTCTTTTCGTGTCGCTACTCTTCTTTCAACTTCTTGTGTGCCGTGCCGTGTCGCGTCGCGTCGCTGAGCCTGAGGGAGCGTAGCGCGATTTGTTCACGCGTCAGTCCAATAACAAACGATCACCGTTCGTCACCTGCCGTTCTCTTGTCCGCCTTCGGTTTCGCGTCACACCACCCAACTACTAGTCTTCTCTACATCTTTATTCTGTAATACATTCAGCACAGCCATGCGCAAGGGACGCGGTTCGACAAAAGTACCCGGTGTGAAACTCAAAGCCGTTCCCTCCAACGCGTCTTCGAAACGTCGCATCGACGATTCGTACAGCGACAATGATGAACGAGACCCACTTGGAGATATGTCGGTGAACGAAACGAAGCCGCCTTTCGTTGGCATTGTAATATGTTGTACTGGAATCAAGGACAAGGTAGGTGTCGAGGTCCTCGGTCGCGTGCATTTATGGGAATTGGGACTGAGACCGTGTTCTTGACGCCATTTCTGGTAGAACGTCCTATTCGAGCAAGCCAAGATCCTCGGTGCTACAACTAGCAAAGATTTTACTGTTTCAGTTACTCACTTGATTGCTGATGGTCCTGGGAGTGCTAAGTATCAGGTTAGACTAGATTTCCACGGAACTTTGCCGTGCGTTGTGAGCTAAAGGAATCGACTTTAGTGTGCTCTGGAGCGCCGGATACCTATCATGGACTCTAAATGGGTGGCAAATACGTATGCTCGCTGGCAGAACGGTGAAAGTTTAGTATTGCAAGAGGTGCGCCGGATGTTTAGCGTGACCGCACATACGCTCATGTCGCTGATCTTCCTCGTTCTAGACCATAGAGACACACCGACTCCTCCCATTTATAGGACTCAAGATTGCTATTACCGGGGAGAACGATGGTGCGTCAGCCAACAACATTCCCCCTTTATGTTTTCGCTGGCCGGATGATTGACGTAACAAACGACCATTGTTCCTGTCTCTCATCCTCAAACCGTCATCACATCAACCATTCAAACTCACGAAACAAAAAGTAACACGCCGTACCGAGCTTGCTAAACTTATTCAACGGCACGGCGGCTCGTATTCCAAGCAATTGAATCACAACGTTACGCATCTCGTCGTGTGCTGCAAATCCGAATCGGCTGCAAACGAAAGCGAAAAGGTCAAATGGGCAAGAGCAGCAAATATGGAGCGCAAGAAGTCGGGTGTTCAGTACTTAATACAACTTATTTGGGAGGAATGGCTTTTCGATTCCATCGACTGGCAAGGTGAGTGGTGATCAGGTCCTTCTGACGGGGATTCCGACTGGGACATTTGCTTATGGAGTTGCCTCTGAACCTGCGTGCCGGTTAAAGGGAAATGGGAAGAGCCGAATTATCGCATTGAAAATCCACGTCCTTCGCGAAAGATTCTTCCAGAGCAAGAAGCCCACGAGCCGTTCTTTGACCCCCCTTCTTTCCGAGATTGCACTACGTCAACACAACGACCTAAGGGCTCAAACCCCTTTCTCATATCCTCAGCAGATCCCGGCCCAAGTCGGCTTGCTCAATCCAGCGGCGGTAGTCGAGCCACTCTGGGTCCAGATGGAGAGGACCAACCCGAGATAGCCCAGATTCGACGGGACCACCCTTCACGGCCGAAAGATGTTCTTGTGAACCGCTTATGGGCGGACATCGTCTCTGATGCCAAAGTCAGCTCCAATGATTTGAAGGGAAAGGGCAAGGCGGTGATAAGACCAAGGAGAATCGCAGTCGGAGATGACACAGAGGATGAAGAAGAACTCGGTGGAGGACTTCCAGCTGCTGGACCGACTAATGATGGAGACGGAGAAATTGCCCAGCGGCCTTCGTACTTGGCAAAGATGAAGTCTAGTCGGGAGCTGGCTTTTGCTGCTCCGTCGAACCCTGTCCGGCGGCCTCAAATTGCACAATCTAAACCCTTAGGGAGGCCCGAATCTGGACCACCGGAAGAAGGGAAAGTGTTCACCGGACTGAAGTTCCTAACGCTGGGTCAAGCAGCGCGTGATGTCGCCGTGAAGGCCTTGGAAGAGAATGGCGGCGTCGTGATACGGGATGCCTCCGATGGGGGTATGGAAGAGATTGACTACGTGATTGTTCGGTTGCATGAGTAGGTGTTCCTATTCAATTAAACGACGCTTGAACTTGACTAACATTTGGTTCACTCTCTCCCTTCAGAGCGCCGCAATTCGTCAGTTCGGATGATCCTCACTTCTCCAAGTACAGAACCGAATGCTGGGTAGAACATTCGATCTGGGAGGAAAGGTTATGCGAAGCCTCGGAACAAATCGGATTTACTCCCCTTGCTATCGCTACACCTGTACCCGGTAAGCTTGTGTATCTCAGTCCATGTAGCGCAACCTCTCACCCTGTGCCTTCCGTAGGTGCCGGTGCCATTCGGCTCAGCTACTCGGGCCTGGATTCCTCCCAAGTGATGACGGTCAAGAGAGTTTGCCGAGCATTGGGTATGCTTGTCGTAACCGCGGATTTGTTTGCTTTCGTGATTGCTAACAATCCATCCTCCATATAGGCATCAATGTACCCGATATCTTCTCGAAAACAGTCACTCATCTAATATGTCCAAGTCGGGAAGGTGCGAAATACGACAAAGCCTTGAGTTGGAACATCGAAGTCGTCGACATGGATTGGCTCTGGGAAATTGCTCGTAGTGGGCGAGTTGAAGGAGAGACATCAGAGACAGTGGAGCACAAACAACAAAGCCCGATCGCGGATATTACCAATAGTGAGTTAATGCACCCCAAACGTCGCGCAATTTGCTCATTTTAACATTCGTAGCATCATCCGGAGAAATGGACTCACGGCGATCCGACTCCAAGACAGAGGAGGACAAAACAATTAAGCCATCACCGTCAAAAGCGATTTCATCTGAATCGACTGGTGTACCAGCCCGTCTGCTATCAGTATCTCCCTCCAAAGGATTAGCGGCCCCAATCCCTTCACCTTCCACGTTACTAAGTCCAAACCCAGGGTCTACGACGCCTTCGGCATCTGCCAGCAGCGCCCAACTAACTTCAGCCATCGCAGCCATGCTGGGAAAGAGATCGTCTGGGGAGCAAGAGCAAGGGACCGAACCCCCTAAGAAGAAATCAAAACGACCTGCGCGCACAAGGGTACGTTATTTGAATGCACTCGCTGATTCCACATTGACTTTCCCTCCTTCTAGAATATGATCGACGGTAATCGACTTTCAGCTTCGGTATCCCCCGCCCGGTTGGGGACATCGTTTGTACCACCTATCCATACCATGCCCGAAACCGCTTTCGACGAACTGCAAGAGGAGCTGGGAGCAGATAGCATGTTGGTCTCGTATGAAGATCCCGCTCAGAAGGCACAGAAGATGAAGATCATGGCTATGATCAAGGGAGAAACGGCACCCCAGCAGCCCGTTGCTGGTGAGGAAGAGCGGCGTAGGAGACTTCCCAGGAAGAGCAGGAACGCGGTATCTGGAGCTTGATTGGACGCACTTCGTTAGCATCTCCTTCCTTGTTGCTTATTCGCTTTGTATTACGTGGGCAATCGGCCCAGATTTTCTCTTATTTTCAAAGGGGACTTCTCTAGTTTTAGGTGTTGTTGAAAGCTGCAGGTCATTTATGCAACCCAGAGGTCTATGCGGAATCAAATAATTTACATGCATTTGAAGTGAGAAGCGAAGGTGAAGACTACAGCATACAACAACAAAATTATGGAAACCTAGCTAACTAAGAATGCCAGTGTCTATGCTCCGAGACCTCGACGGATAGCCTCCTTTTGCCCCTGGGCAAGTCGATCGGGGAAGACGATATCCCAATCCACCACCAAGTCGCCCTTCCCTATCACTTTACCCTCCTTCCGCTTTGGCATTCCTTCACCCTTTATCCTCGCCTGCGTGTTGGGCTTGATGACACCTGAAGGCAAGGGGACTGTGTGGGTCTTTCCGTCTAGGCCGGTGATTGTTGGTGGTTTCGAGGGGCCACAGAGGGCATCGACAAGAGGGATGCGAACTTTGGCGTGCAAATCATCGCCTTCGCGGGTGAAAACGTCGTGAGGCTTTTCTTCGACGACGAAAGCCACGGTTTGGAATGAGCCGTCTTCGTTTTCGTTGCCGGCTCCGTCGAATTTGGCTTTGGTGCCAGCTTTCCATCCAGGAAGGACGTTAACCTCCACGACCCTGAAAGAGGCTAGTTAGAACCCAGTGTTGACGAAGAAAGACATTCTCATGAAAACTTACCTTTCCTCTTGCTTGCCATTAAGCAACTTCCTGCCAATCTTCAACTTCTTCGTCGTTCCGTTGCGCAACTCCTCAAGCGTCAGCTTTAATGGACGGACAATTTCCTGTGGTTGAGAGGCAGCGGCAGGTCGACCGAATGATGGCGATTCCGGACGACCTCGTCGACCATTGCTATGGCCTTTCATTCCCGGCATTCCTGGCATTCCGCCGGGCATTCCACCTGGCATTCCACCTGGCATCCCACCCGGCATGCCTCCCATCTTGAAACTAGTGCCGAACGGAGAGCCTGCACCGAATGGAGAACCAGGATGGTCATCATCATCCATGAACGAGCTGAAGCCGCCTAGGCCACCGAAGCCACCACCAAGGCCGCTGTTTTTGAAGAATTGCCTGTAGACAGAATAGTTAGCAAGGAACGTTTGTTAAACAAACGAGCCACACGACTTACTCGAAAATGAATGAAGGATCTGATGGGGTGAAGCCGGGTCCTCCTCTACCACCAGGCCCGTTGGAGGTAAAGGTGAAGGTCGCACCACCAGGGAAACCGCCGGCGAAGGGATTCCCTCCAGGCTCGCCACCACCGAAATCGCCCCCTGGTGGCATTCCTCCACCCTTTAGGCCTTCTTCACCAAAGCGGTCATATATCTCACGTTTGTTCTTGTCTGATAGGACTTCGAACGCCTCGCTGATCTATTGGGCAGAAATGCAATTTAGTGCATTGCTCGTGAGACAGTGCCCGCAGCACCACAACCTACCTCTTTAAACTTCTTGGTCGCTTCCTCGCTTCCTTTATTTCGATCAGGATGCCACTGCAAAGGAAAGGTTAGCATAACATGTTCGATATGCATACCGTTTACAGAGTACCAACCTTGAGTGCCATCTTCTTATAGGCTTTCTTAATTGCATCGTCGTCTGCCTTGCGGTCAATGCCGAGTAGTGAGTAGTAGTCTTGGCCCATGTTTAGGTTGTGGTACGAAAGGGGGAGGGAAGAAGAATGTTGCTGTTCAAGAGAGCTTGGAGTGTGAGAGTATATAGGTCCGAGGAGTGCGACGGGAACGGTCGGGCAGGTGCGTCCAAGATTTGGCGCCTTCGAGAGCGTTCCAGAAAGGACCGAGGAGCAATGACCTCACAACTCTGAGCTAAACTCCGCCCGCTATGTCCGAGCCTTGGTTCTGCTTACGTACGCCGGAGTTAGGAGTTAAGTCACAAACGTGCTCTTCCAACCTTGTACTTCGCGCGATTGCCTCAACACTCCCACAACCTGCAAGTTTTCCTTCGTCCCCACCGCCCTTAGGAAAACTTTCCAGCCATGGCGTCCAACCCATCAACATCTGGTGAACTCAACATCGAACCTGCTCAGTCGCCAGTCTCGGATCGCAGTTCCAGGTTCTCAAGCCGGGCTTCATCCCTTATCAGACGTTCAGCATATGCCATTCAGGACATCTTCCCGAACCCATTCTCGTCATCCGCTCTAGCATCTCTCCCCCAGAATCCTCAAGGTCGAAGGGAGAGAGCGACTCGCATCGACAACATCCCGGATGTACCCGCGGATGCAAGCGGCCAACCGAATTATCAATCCATCTCTGGTGTGCCCATACAGGTCCGCATTCCAAAGAAGATTGCGACTCCGATCAAGGTCGAGGCAAAAGTATGGTTTGCCAATGAAAGAAGTGCGCGAGATTTGAGCTATGATCACCTCCGGGAACGAAAATTGATGTCTCCCTCTCTCTTCCGATAGCCTGGATTTCATACCTCAATGTTTCTATCCTTCTTGCCACTTTGGCCGCAGCCCTGTTCAATGCCTCGAAGGACCAATTGGCTCGCAACTTTGCCTACGCCTATGCTTTGATTAGCATGATCACCATGTGCTACGGCTACGTATTGTATCAGAAGGTACGGCAGTTTCGGATACTCGTGATATTCTAGGTCTCACAGATGATCTCCCGTTAGCGAGTGACTCTCATCAAGCGTCGCGATCCAAGCCACTTTGGTGAGATATCAGTTTCATAGCAGTGTTCGAACCGTACTAACATGCAGGAAACTGATTAGATGCTCTGGTTGGCCCCGTCCTTATCTGCGTTGCACTTTTTATCGCCGTATTGCTGAATTTCAGCTTCCGTGTTCGTGAATTGTAAGACACTTTTGACTGATTACCCCTCAACCGTTACTGATACTGCCTGGGCTCTAGCGAACGAAATAACCCAGGCAAATTGCCCCCAGTCCTTCTCACTGCTGCTTTCGTTTCGCGATAAACTTCGTCCTTTCAGAGTCTTCTGGTACTACAGAGCATGTACAAGTACAGATTAGGGCAGAATGGAGATCTCTTGTCACAAGATATCGAGTCCAAATCATCTCAGTCCAAGTTCCTTCGTCCAAGCAACGTCGTGATTTCGCGATGAGTTTTCAACCAAACCGCGAAGTCCTCCTCTTGGTTCTCGTTCTGTCGACGCTCGATCAGATAGTTGGCCAGGACAATTAGAGTGCCGTATCGATATCTAGACGACGATTTAGCATTCGCATATTCCCACAACCAGGAAGGTTCGAATTGCCGCTTACAAGTAGTTCACACCGATGTCCATGAGCTTCTTCTGTTTGACTGAGCCTGGTTCGCATGCCTCGACTTTGATCTTATAGCTAATAGAGAATCCACGGCTTCGGTAAAGCAATTTCAAGGCAAGAGACTTGGAATGACTTACTCGAAGATGGCGCGACGAAGGTTCTGAACGCCATCCATCTGGTCAATGGCCATATCCGTGAGACGTTTAGCCACTTTCCCGTGCGATAGGACGCCCACGAGCTGGAGGATCGTCTTGTACTCCCCTAAGATAAGACCAAAGTCAGACAGTGCACTGATACAAGCGAGTATTAGGAGGTTCGGACCTTGCAGATATGCTTCCTCTTCGGAACCTTCTTGGCCTTCGAATAGGAAGCCGGGAAGATTCCCCGGAGAGCCGTTCTCCTCGGGGGATTCCGACCCAATGCCTTTCGTTGCATCGTAGGCGGAAACGGTGGCAATGAGGGACGCAGCGACCATTCCAGTCGTCGTTCTTCCTCGACCCATCTGACAGTTCTGAATAATGACATCTCCGTCTTGAAGAGCGTTGGTGACTCGTTGAACAAGTTGGCTGAGAGCTGCTGGGAGTGGAGCCTGTTCGTCGGTAATCGCAACTCGAGTATAGTCCACCTGATGATGCAACCGGGGTTAGACCCAGAGACTATGATGTAGATAACCTAGAAGATGTCTAACCTGATAACCTTCCTGAGCCACCATGTTGAACAGTTCTCGTGGCGTCATGACGTCGCCCATTTCCACCTTTTCCCATTGTGCGGTGATGGTGAACTTGCCAGGAGAGTCTTCAACTTCATCGTGCAAGAGGATGCGGCCATCATTTGAGCGAATCTCGCGCTGGACGTCCTTCCGTAAGCGGTTCTCCATCGACTCTACAACGTCGGTTGTGATACCAGTAGCCCTGTAACATCGAATTAACGAGGGGATTTCGGATCACGGCGCTGATGCTACATACTCGACGTTTTGGAGTGGGCGGTCCACAAGACGCAGTACATGCGGGCGACCAGCTACATAGATTACCGGTTCCT
Source organism: Tulasnella sp. 408 (assembly GCA_019633405.1). Classification (NCBI taxonomy): domain Eukaryota; kingdom Fungi; phylum Basidiomycota; class Agaricomycetes; order Cantharellales; family Tulasnellaceae; genus Tulasnella; species Tulasnella sp. 408. Next base: position 29,900 of record WSTX01000007.1, on the reverse strand, counting down.
GTGTAACCCGTATATGAGCGACTGCCTCACCCACCGGTTGAACGTCTGCTTACCTCTCGAAGCGAAGTCCAATACACCTTCTTACCACCCTCACGAGTGGCCCCTAACCGTGCCAGCACACGCCTTGCTCTATTCATATCAGGACGTTAGCAGGATGAAAGCCGAACGATCCCGTCACGCTTACCCTTCGGTTTGAGGCATGCCCGTGCCAACCACGGTCATCTTTTTCAATTTCTCGGTGAGTCCAGGAAGTGGCGCCCACTGCTCTTCCGGCAGAGGAACAAGCAGAGGTATCTCGCGGAAGTTGGCAGCACCCTCAATTCGCCTAGAAAGATCGGGCGTCAGCTACCTAAACTGTGATCGATCGATAGCTGACATACTCTGGCAATGACATCTTCTGCAGGTTGGAGAAGAAATCGCTCTTCAAGATTGTTGACGCGGATAAGATATTGCCGGAGCGGTTGGCAACGGTTTGTGCGATTTCATCGGGTAAGGCTATTCCCTCGGCTACGTCCATTCTTTCTAGTCGTTTAAGCGACAGCACACCGTCTGCTTTCATCTCGTTCTCAAAGGTCTTGAACACCGGTCGCTTCTTAACATAGCTTTCGAACGTTTCAACTGTTCTTATGGTGTCAGGAGGTGTTGATTCGAGATAGGCTTGGAAGATAATGAGCTCAAAGTAGCGTTTCAGGTTAACGAGACCTAGACGATGCACCGTGTCAATCCTTGTCGTGACAGCAAAATGCAACAGATCGTTTACCCCTTTGATAATATAGATGCTTCTGACGTGCGTCCATTGCTTCCTCAGCATGCATTCTGAATGTTTCGATTGAATCTCGCAGGTTGTAGACGTCCCCGCATTGGTCGATAGCATCATCAACCGTTTCCTTCACCTTCAAGCCATTCCGAATAACACGTAGAACATCTAGAAAAAAGCCGTTGGCTATGATGAACAAGAAAATTACCGAGACAACGTACTGTTGATAACTTGGTATGACTGCCTCGTGGGTCCCCTGACCGCCGATTCGGGCTCGTAATCCGTCACAGAGTACCTCGACATACTGCGATTCAGCCTTGGTCGGTCTGAGCTGGAGTTAGAATGCAGCCAACGTTGGATCAAGAGGATGAGGATCTGACAAGTGGATCACATCAGGTATTTGTAGCCAAGATGCGAAAGGGACTTACAGAAGTCAGGGTGCTTCGACCACGGCCAAGCTGGCAGTTAACTACCATTACGCCGCGCTCGGCACCACTTCGAAGAACTACATCCATAAGATCCGAGATATCCGTGAAGTCTGGTGGATTCTCCGATGTGATTGGAATACGGTGATACTGGAGCGGGAAGTCATGTTGTAACATGACCTCTTTTGGAGCGGCGACCTGGTCTGGCTCTACCTCCTCCCACACTGGAATAACTGTGCCCTCCGAGTTCTCAGAGTGGAGTAGAAGCCGCTGTCCGAAAGTGTTGAGCTCCGCGATCACATCGCTCTTCAACCTTTCTTCTAGAATCTCAAGGCGCGAGGCTGAGATGCCACCATAATCTTTGGATGAACGCTCATAAACAGAGTTTCGGTTCCAGTTCATGATGAGACGCACCCTTCATGTTTCTGAGAGATGAGGCTTCCAACCTCAAGCAATATGGTGCACCATTGACATAAACCAGAGGCTCTTCGCGAAGTGTGATCCACACGAGATGGTCAGCGTCAGGATGCGCCTGTGTGATACGCTCTATTACGCTTCCGATTGCTTCACTCGTCGGCTGACCTGAAAGACACGTAGTCATAAGGAGCCGATCAAAAAGCCAAGCACGGTTCGCCGAATCACTGACCCAAACAGTATATGTTGGTTCCAGGGACGTTTCGGAAGTTGATTGCTCCTCGCACGCCATTAGCAACACGGGCCGATTCCGCGTGCCACATGTCCGACTTCAATAGAGTTCCCTCTCGAAGGACGATTCCACTTCGGTTCTGAGGAATAGCAGTTAGGAACGACGGCAGAAAGTGACCGAGCTTGACGAACCTTGACAACATGCTCCGTCCACTCGTCTCCGAGAACTCGGCCACCACCAACAGCCAGCTCATGTTTCTTTGCCGCTTCTACCTTGCTTATCGCCGAGAGGTCTGAAACAGGAGCGAATACTTTGAGCCCTGATGACTGTCTCAAGTATTTGACTTGGCTGAAACCAGGTTAGCTAGTGAATCGACAACGAAAACATCTGTTCGCTCACTTCCAGATCTCAACACGCGCCTGAGTAGGTTCCATAAGTCATAGTTAAAATTTTTAGAAGGCATAAGAACCCACCCGCATCCAATCTGAGAAGGTCGAGTCCCAAGTTGTTTGGTCTTCCACGAAGTTTGCAAAAGCGATCATGAAGAAACTAAGGGCATATAATAGTTGAGCAGCCGTCAAAGTCAGGATGAAGCTGGACTCACTATTTCTCAAGAGCCTTGGCCGCCTTGGCGAGATGCGTGGGTCGCGACTTGTCGTCCATATTGGTGACCGCATAACGAATTCGGTGGACGAGAACATCTTCGCGAAGGTTCACGACATCGTCACAATCATCGATGACACGGTCTACGAGCTTCTTTGCACTAGGCCCATGTTCTAAACAGCCGAGTAAGCCGAGAATCAGAGAGTACGTTCCTTGGTGGGCTTTCCGCAGACTATCCATCAGGACCGGTTGGCTCATCAGAAGCTCAATAGCGGAACGAGAATCGTGCTCATGAAGACCTTAAATGGCTTAGTTAGACCAAGCAGCACACCACCGATTCATTCCGAACCTTGCTGCAGAAGATACGTAATGCGAAGGAGGGATTTGTTGAGCTCCTGCTGCAGACTGACTTGCTCTAGCGTAGCGACGGCTTTCGGCTATATGTAGTTGATGCATGGATTATTATGTAGCCTGGTTCAACATAGCAAGCCAACTCACACTCGAAATTCCGGAGCTGATTTTTGTGCTGGCATACGGATCGGGTTCACCCAACAGGACCAGTTGCCTCCTTCGGATTATACAGGCACCAACCATAGCGAAGGTGCTGCGTACGATGCCGGCACCACAAGAGAAGACCTAATAACAACTTGTCAGCCCTCATCTCAGGTTTAGCAAGGGAACGGCTAACCAATGGTGTCTCGAAAGGGTCAGTGTTCTTTATCACGTCCAGGAAGGCGTCTAAGTAATTGTTCTCAATTGGGCGGTCGGGAGTAATGGGAATCCTTTCAAAAACCCCTCGTCAGCATCTGAGAAGCTTTACCGGTCGCTTCCTCTATACCGATGATACTCAACGCTCCATCCTTCAGATTTCAAATCTTCCATGACTTCTTGTTGAGTCCGAACCGTCTTCGCGTCAACCGCCGTCCAGCTGGGTATGATATCACCGTTATCTAGGAACAAAATGATATCAAACACATTGCAAATTCTGATCAAGATATCCTTACCAAGCTCATGGTGTGTGAGGATCACTCCGCTAAACCTAGAAACACGCGTCGAAGGTCAAAGCGAACTCGGCGGCGCTAAGATACGCCGATACTCACTTAGCCGCCTCAGCAATGATATCGGCCTTAAGGCGCCTCTCAATCGCTTCGAGGTTCTCAGTTCGGTCTGTAAGGGTAACACCATCTCTGGGAGAAGCAGAATCTCTCAGGACGTACGGCCGACCGGAGAGGTACACTATTTGTAGATGTAAGTCAAGTTCCTCGGATGACTAGTACTAGACGTACCGATAGGCTCCTCTCGAGTAGAAAACCAATGACAGTGAGATTGATTTACCAAACCTGGGCGACATTGCAGGAGCGACAGTAGAGCCTTCACACCAGAGACACGAGGTTGGGCGACGCCAAACACGTTCATCGCAGACCTGTTCTGACGGAAATTGGGGGCACCTCCGACATCGATGTCAAGTTCCAGAGCGCGACCTAGGTACTAGAAGCATCAGCTCTCGGTTTCGGGCTATCGGTGATCGCGTACGAACCTGAAGGGTAATAATCCGTCTTAAGTATGAAGCCCCTGGACAGTACGCTTCCCTGGCGAGTCTTGACCAATCCGGGAGTACTCTTGTGCAAGGATGCCAGGACATCTAGAGGTCTGGATGGAGGCTTCACGCCGTTTGGAGCCGGCGAAGAGCCGCTAGACGAACGCCCATGGAACGACGATGAAATTCCTCGAGGGAGGGTTCTATCCGACTGTGCGGGTCGATTGAAAGGTATTGGGATGGGTCTAGACGCTACCGGGTGAGATAATATCCTATCTACTTGAGGCAGTAGAGGTCGCGACATTGTGGGAGGTCCAAGGCGCGGATGAGGGGTTGGTCCAGATTACAACGAGGCATATAAAGCCGCCAGGGCTCGCGTGTTGCAGCACGTGCCGCGGATCGGTCGGTTCAAAGACGTCATGGGACCGGGCGTCCAAGTCTACCTACAGGTTACAACAGGGCATGTAATGTAAGAGCATATAATGATACAAAAAGGCTTATTCATCGTCGCTGAGAGAAATACCATGATAGTGATGCTTCGTCAGACTCATCACTTTCACGACCCAAGCTTCGAGGTGGAATATCTTTTTCGATCCAATTCTCATTCGAACCTCCTACAGTCAAGTAGAGAGTTGAGAAAGGCGCGCATTTCACACCGAGAGAAGTTGGATACTCACGTAAATTGCCGCCCAGTGCATTATGTCAGCCCGAATCGCCTCGTCGGACTTTTCTGCAACGCAGTAGGCAATTGTCTAAACGACATCTGTCAGAGCAAATTCGTAATCGGAGGGTGGTGCTATCTCACTTTCAAAATAGTGGTTGGCGGAATGCAGTGAGCAAGGAGTTCATACAGCTTTGCGCGGACTTCCAGGACTTTGTCTGGGGACTGCTCGCGAACGATCATGTCGGCGACCTTCGAGCAGTATGTTTCCCAGTCTGGCTTCGCTATTGTAATGTTTGAGGTTAAGTCCGGGCTAGAGTATACAGATTAGCACTCAGGTGGACGGTAGTGTTCGAAGTCTTCTGCATGACGTACGACTGCATCTTCAACGCTTCAAGGACCAACAACGCTTTCCGCAAATTGCCCTGGGAATCATTAATGATTCCCTTAGAAGCTTCCTCTGGTAAATGGAACTTTTCCTTCTTTGCAACGTGCTCCAGCACCGCTAGCATCTTTGAATTCATGTCAGCAACGTTATTTCCCTAGGTAGGATCGAGGAATCATACTTCTTCATCGTCCGGCGCCGCTACCCGCATCAAGAGACACCGACTCTTTATGGGCGCGATGAGCTTACTCGTGCTGTTTGCGCAAAGGATGAGCCTCATGTTGCTCATGTACTTCTCCATCGTTCGACGAAGCGCAGCTTGAGCATCTCTTGTCAGGGAGTCAGCTTCATTGATGATCACAACTGCAAAGGGATTCCGAGATTAGAACAGGAATAATAGCCTACTTCTCTCTCAAATCCCTACCTTTAAATCTCTGCTTCGCGTTCAAGTCTACTTGTTGTGTCTGAGCGATCTCCTTCAGAATCTCCTGGATCACAACACGGTCGTATATTCCCACATCACTTCAAGCTTATTAGCTTCAAGAAAAGTAGACTTCGACAGAACCAATGCACAATCACCTCGGAGTAATCTCAATGTGGTAGTTGCTCTGCACGATGTTGACATCCAGTTTTCGTTTTGAAGGCGTCATGAACACGCGCTGATCAATTTTCAGCTAAAAGCCGACATGCTGGTCGTAAGCCATTTTCAAGGTCTCGGCGGAGACAAACTCGATTGCATACCTTTTCAGCGCCAGTGCCGAAGAGCTGTCGCAGGGTACATGCTATCCGCGTTTTCTTGCCCGCTCCTGATGGACCGTAGAAAAGCATATGAGGAAAGTCTCCAGAGGCCGCCTATTTGATATGATACTCTTCAGAATTGATCCCGGATTGTTCTGAACAATCTTACAAGGGACTTGAGCCTTTGGGACAGATCCGCATGGTAGTGCAAGTCGTCCAACGTGCGAGGTCGGTACTGAAGAAAGCCTTGGTAAGCATCCGCTTGTGTTTAAAGAGCGTGCGCTCACTTTATCAACCCAGAGTGACATTATAGGCGGAGTCGTAGCACGAGGATGGAGTAGAAACGTAGATGGTCGAGATCGAAACAAAACCACGACGCGTACACACGACCAAGCAACCCCACCAACGTCAAAGACAAAGACGAGCGGCATAGCATAGTCCTCCTATTCATGTGTAGCAACGACATCTATGTACGTAGCAAAGTAATGGTGGCGAAATTCGGATAAACAGAACAACAATAGCGAAGCGTTAAGTATTATGTACTACATGCATTCAGTGATTTTCATATGTCGTGGTGAGGGCGTATGACCCAAGTGCACCAACAATAAATTCAGTTAGCTGTGGGCGGGGGTTTCGGGGTTGGTATGCGAGAGGTCTTCGCCATCGATTTCGACGTTCACCGAGGTCTCCCTGGACTGAGACTCGAGTTCTTTCGACTTGTCGAGGCTCAAGCTGGTCAACTCCTTGACGAAGCTGGTGCCCCAGTAAGCGGAAGAGTACTTCGACACATACTGCAAACGAAATGTGTGAGTCTCCAGCTTCAGATATAGGTATGAAGATTCAGCATACCTTGAAGAGCTTTTGTTGGTTGGTCTTGCGGGTCTCGGCGTCCATCGTGACGGCCTCGTGGATGGCATCGGCGACAGCTTGACTATCCCATGGGTTGACGACCAAACTGCCGTTCAAGCTTTGGGCAGCTCCGGCGAATTCAGAAAGGATCATGACACCGTTGCGTTCCTGTTGGCAGGCAATGTACTCGTACGAGACCTATAAGAAAGCGTTAGGTTCTGGCAACCCAGCTTCTAGTGTCCGGCTCACCAAGTTCATACCGTCTCTTGTACTGGTGACAAGGCAGACATCGCTAACAGCGTACAGGGCGACAAGTTCTGGGAAGGACAAGCTCTTGTGCATGAAGTGAATGGGCATGAATTCGACAGTTCCGAAGCGACCGTTGATCCGGCCAACGAGTTCGTTGACGGTGGCACGGAGATTTTGGTACTCTTCGACATCTCCTCGTGACGGGACAGCGAGCTGAACAAGGACGACCTAGAAAGGACACGCTTAGCATACAGCTGATAGTGTTGCTGTCGTTTATCCTCTCACCTTTCCAACCCATTCTGGGTGCTGCGACAGGAAGACTTCGAGAGCGTGCAATTTCTGGGGAACACCCTTGATATAGTCCAATCGGTCGACACCAACGATGACCTTAACTCCCTTGAACCTATCCTCGAAGGCCTTGAGCTTCTTCATTACAGGCTCTGTTTGCAGACCCTAAATGGAAAGCTCTCAAATTTAGTTTCGAATCCCGAGGCCAGCATTCGAAGGTGCTACCCACATTGACGAACTGTTCGGGGTCAATGCCAATAGGGAAGGTGCCAACATGGGCGTAGCGACCCTCGTGGATGAGACCGTTTGGCATCGTCGGGATACCAAGGACACGGGTGCATGATGAGAGGAAGTGGCGGGCGTAGTCGTAGGTGTGGAATCCGAGAAGGTCGCAGGTCAAGACACCAAGGAGGATTTCCCGACGAACAGGGAGAATTCTAGACAACCATCAGGTTAGCATGCCACAGCACCAAACGCGTATAACCGTGGCTCACCTGTAGATTTCACTACTGGGGAACGGGGTGTGCAAGAAGAAGCCGATCTTGATACCCGAAACGGTGGCGTTCAAAGGGGCGGGGTCCTCAACCGGGTCGGTCTCCTTCATCAGGTGCTCCAGCTCATCCAAGTCCTCATCACCAGAGCCGGTGCCCTCGATCATGCTCCTAATCATCTTAGGCATGAGCATCAGGTGGTAGTCCTGGACCCACACCATGTCGCCGTCCTGCAAGAGGTTCCGGACGACGCGGGCAAACTTGAGGTTTGCCTGCCTGTAGGCGAGCCAGTTGGCCTCGTCGAAGTTCATCTCACCGGGGTGGTAGTGGAACAACGGCCAGAGGATGGAGTTGGAGAAACCGTTGTAGTGGCGTTCGGCAATGTCGTCGGAGAGGTAGACGGCCTGGCAGGAGAACTCTTCGGCGAGCCTCTTGTCGACTAATGGACGATCCTTGATTGGAATGTCTTGGCCGGGCCATCCGATCCAAGTGAAGGACATGTACTTCTTGCAGCCGGACAGAGCGGAGACGAGACCGCCGGAGGACATCTTGAAGTGGTATTCGCCCTTGGCATCTTTTGAGATGGTGACGGGGAGACGGTTGGAGACGACGATGAGACGCTTGTTGCCTCCTCCAAAGGCGTTGTTCATGTTCTCGGAGATGGCAGAGGAGAGCGCGTCCATGGCTGATGATTCGACGGAGGTTTGGACGTTGAGGGTGGGCATCGTAACCAAAAACCTGCGAGAGGGCGAGTTATAGGGAGGGAGAGATGGTGGATCGCACGTTGGTAGGTCTGAGGGAGAGTTGGCCTGTGAGAGCAGATGAAGCGGAATAATGATGGGGAAAGAACCGAAGCAGGCGAGGGGAGGGAATGAGCTCGCGAATCGATCCTGGGGAGAGCGGGGAGGCCTTTAAACGGTACTCACGGGCAAGATTATCGGGGGATCAATCCCTCTGGCAACGATGAAACGGTCGGTGACGATGAGCGGGTGGGATTTTCGAGGTCATCAGGCTCATTCGGTCGACTCTGCGTCATCGATCTCAGTTTGGACTAACGAGAAATCGAACAGTGGCCTTAGGCCCTTTAAGCCGTCGGACTTAAGCGCCGCCCGATCCCCCATCGCCGCGTGATCCCACCCCATGGTGTAGGCTGGCCCATCCGGGCAATACAGACTTGCAAATACGAATACAGGAGGAAATAATTTCACAGAACGACATGTTGCTCAAAACGGCGTTATGGCGAAAGGTCGTCCCAAAAGGGTAACAGTCCGTGCGAGTCCGACCCACCCCGCACGAGAACGCGCTAGAACTTCCCCCGCCTTCAGTTGGTCAGTCTTGCCATCTCCTCAACGATCTCCTTCCGTCTGTCATTCGCTTTCTTGCTCTCCATACCCTCCAGAGATTCATATTCGGCTGCGAGTCTCTTGAGGCGGGCTTTCGGCGTTTCATTGTCGTCCTCACTGTCGCTACCATCGCCTTTCTTCGCAGGCTTCTTCTTCGGAATAGGGGGCAATGGAGGCGGAGGAGGCTTCCGGTTCATATGTAATGGTGCAATGCGAATTGACTTGTGGAGACCTGACGGGCGAGCCGAAGTACCGGGTGTCGCCTGATTGAGCAGTTCGGCCAATGGTTCTGAATCCGGCAAATAAGCACCCGACGCTCGACATTAAAGTCCGTTCACAAACTTACTATTTGGTCGACGCCAGTATGGAATGCTACCCCGTGGGCCCGCTGAACTTGAAGACATGGGAGTCGACGGTCTGTCTTTAGTCGGAGCTGGAGATTCCTTTGAAGGGGTAAAAGTTGATCCCACGTTGGCAGGTGATTCCGACGCTCCATCGGCAGCAGGTTCATTCTCGCATGGCTCGGAAGGACGAGACGGATTTGGAAGGGGGTCAGAGTCAGCTTGGGCTGAGGGCCGTGACTTTGATTTAGGCTTCTATGGATAACGATTGAACGGCGTTAGGTGTGAACACCGCAGTGGGAAAGCCAAGCCCGGCATGAGCACGTACCTTCATGGTGGCCCTTCCGGTTTCTAGCGTCTGCATGGATTCCCCAGCGTCCACGTTTTCATGGACAACGTCCATAGTAGTCTTGTCTGCGGGCGCAGTTTGTTGCGGGGCCTCGTCCAGCTTTGGTGCCGCTTTGTCTGCCTTAAATTTCCGTTTTTTCTTTGGCTTCTCAGGTCTTGAGTCAGCCATAGGCTCCGCAGGAGCAGAGTCAACGGCGTCGACAATCGCTTGGGGCTCGTGAGCGTCTTTTCTTGCAAAGGAATGCAGCGAGGAAACCCTATCAGCATGCGGAGCCAAATACAAATAATGGAAGCAGCTTGCCTTCAGAACCACCGATCGAGGCCCTCTTTGGTGGAAGCGAGATGTCCTCTTGGGCCTTTCGTTTCCGAGTCGGAGAGTCTGTGTGAGTTTCCGGCCTCGGCATCCCAAGTTCTGAAATGGCCCTGGTCATTCCAAGTCCCGCTGGTCTAACAGGGCTCCTGACACGGTCCGTACCTTCATCACTGTCCTGGATGAATTCCTTAGATTTGAAGCCATCTCCTAGTTTATCCATTTCTTCGCCATCCGTGCGCTTGCTCTTCTCTTTGGACTTTCTCGGCTTCTTCGCCTTCGGCGGTCCAGCAGCCGCCTGACCGCCCAGCCCATCTTCTGCCTCTACCTCCGGGTGCGCCGCCTGAGCTTTCTTCGCCTTCGCCTTGGACTTGGGCTTCTTCGCAGCATTGGACGATTCCGAAGGATCAAAATCGGAGAAGCGCACATCGTCGTATATAGGTTTCGCAGTTACAGGGGCATCTTTGGCAGTCGGAAGTGAGGAAGAGTGAGCTGGACCGAGGCTAAGGCGCGGGGACTTGGGAGGCTCCGAGCCTTTGAGCTGAATAGGATCCTCGTCCTCGTCATCCGATAGTAGGAGTGTCTTTGACTTTCGACCCGGGGCGACGGGACGTGGCGGCGAACGGTCGGCGATGGGATTGGAGAGTTTGCGCTTTTTCGCAGCACTTTGGACTGAGATGGACCTCAGTAACGGTAATTGGACGCATCGTTTCGGTTAGAACGTACCCGGAATCTCTTCAACATCGCTACTAGAAACAGTAACAATTTCCCGGGGAGGCGCTGATGTTGAAGGCCGTTTCTTTGGGACTGGAGGCATAAGGACTTCCACTTCGGGTAGGATCTTTGCCTTTCGTTCGTTTGAAGAGGTGGGCGCGTCCGTTCCCGGTTTGGGAGACCCGTCGGTCAACGGCTGTTCGGTCTCAGCAACGGGTTTCGGTGGCCGAACGCGTGCTCGCGGACGTGGCCGTTTCTTCGGTTTGTCCGGATATTCAGAGGAGACAGAGGTGATAGTTTCTACAATTTCCGATAGAACAGGTCGCGCGATCGAAGGCGTGGTGATGGACGAGATGAGGGAGGTAGGTGGATGTGGTGGCGCGGTAAAATCCGAAATGGATGAGACCTTCTCGCTAGACTGAACCGGAAAATCCGAGACGGTTTCGATAGTGCTAAAAAGGTTTCGACTCAAAGTATCAGTCTTCTCCGGAGAACTGCGAGGTGGCAAGATCACGTTTGGGCGGTGTGAGGTAACTTCAAAACAAACAATCAGAACGCGCCCATGGCAACAAAATTTTGTGCGTTAAAACTGACTTGGATCTCCTCCGTATTCATCTTCGCTGTCGGCAATCACTTCATCTTCGCGGTTGCTAGCCATTTGGACGCGTCGCTGAGCTTAAGTAATTCGCTGGCTCGAAAGGGTGGGTGAGGTGGGAAGAACACCAACACAACAAGCCGGACAAACACTTCGACGGCGACCCTCGGCACAGCGCTTACACTGCTTTCAATCTCGACTACGTGGATCGCATCTACCACCATCTTACCTCCCTCATCATGGAGTCGGTTATCTATCAGCTAGAAGTTCTGAAGGATAAAGTGCAGGACGCTGTCTTTGCTTTGACATCCTGCATCTGCCAACCCTCGGCAACCATCAAGGTCAATGGCCGCTCGTTCAAGATATTGAGGATCCTGGGCGAAGGCGGATTCTCTTTTGTATACCTTGCTCAAGACGAGCATAGTGGTGTAAGTTACTAGAACTGTTCGATTGCATTGCCGACTCTTATTTGTGTACTCCGCAGCGAGAGTTCGCACTCAAGAAAATCCGCTGTCCCACCGGCCAAGAAGGTGTGAAGGAGGTACGGGCATCGTGTGCGACCCGATAGCTATTCTTTACAAGATCTAATGTGCGTCCCATCGCCAGGCTATGCGAGAGGTGGAAGCATATCGCCGCTTTAGGTAAATACGGCTGAGCATCAAGGCGATTTCGGCATTAACGATCCTGATGCAGGCACCCCAATATAATCCGGATTATGGCGAGTCGATGCACTTGTCATGCAGGGGAATGACAGTCTGATAATCAGTAACAGGATTCTGCTGTGGTGGACGATCGAGACGGAGAGGGCAAAATTGTGTACTTGTTTTTGCCTTATTACCGGGTGAGTCTTACCGCCCAAACGTGGCTCTACAGTAGCTAATCCGTACACACACAGGGGAAACCTGCAAGATATCATCAACTCCAACTCGATTCACAACTCACACCTTTCTGAACAGGATATCCTAACGTACTTTTTGGGAACCTGCAAGGGCGTCAGTGCGATGCACAATTTCCGCATGGCGGTGCCGGCGGCTGCCACATCAAGGGGCCAAACGTCGGGTTCCAAACCACCAAGGCCTCCTTCACGCCAAGAGCACCACGACGATGAAGATTCTCATGATCAAACCGCTCTCCTCCCCGAGCCGGAAGGTGACGGGGAAGACGGCTTCTCGTATCATGGCCGGTCTTCTCGAGGTGCTCCGCTTCCAACTCGCGCACCGAAAGTCCAGAGGGGTGTCGAGACGGTATTTGACGGCGACGAAGAGCTTGAAAACCTTCAACAGGCGGCAAAAGATTCGCCACCCGGTAGCACGGAGCTTGTACCATATGCGCATCGAGACATCAAGCCTGCGTATGTTCAATTCCGCCAAGCATTTGACTGCAACTAACTCCGTTTTTGCAGCAACGTTATGCTATCGGATGACGGGACGCCAGTGCTTATGGATTTCGGAAGTACCATCAAAGCCAGGATACATATCGAGAATCGAAATCAGGCCTTGATCCAGCAGGTAAGAACTCTCAGCCCTCCCGACAGCGGGGAACCGAAGTTAACTCGACGCACAACTCCGTAGGACATCGCCGCCGAGCAAAGTACGATGCCGTATCGGGCTCCCGAACTCTTCGATGTCAAGACCGGTACTACGCTAGACGAGAAGGTCGATATTTGGGTGAGTATTTGTAGATTAAGCTGTTCAGCCTGTGAATTCGAACCCCTGCTCGCCGTAGTCTCTCGGCTGCGTTCTCTTCGCCTTGGCCTTCAACCACTCGCCGTTCGAAACGAGCCAGACCACCGAGCAAGGTGGCTCTATGGCCATGGCCGTTATGAACGCCCAATACAAGATCCCCGCAACTTCGCCATACTCAGAAGGCCTCAAAGACTTGATCAACTCGTGCTTGAAGGTCAACCCCGCCGAACGCCCTAACATTGATCAACTGGTGGAAAAGACAGACGCGTTGTTAAGGACCGTACGGTAATTCCGATTGATTTCGCAAGAAGTCATCTTTGGTCGTACTTTGTTCGGCATTCACCAAACGAGGATGGACATTCTATTATGAATGATATATATCTTGGCTCCGTAGATACCAATCGATTTTGGTCGGAAAAGAGCTGCCTACGGGTTGACTATGGCGCAGCATCGCCAGAAGCCGGTGACGCCCTGACATTCGGTGCAAATCCATTCGTACGGTGGCCAACGTAAGATCTGGCAAATCTTCCGAAACCAATATTAAGGTCTTCGCCTCATGCACGAGTAGATTTAGGCCGCACGCTATCGGACAATCGGTTGGCTATTTCGGAGAATGATTACCCTCATTCACGGTCCCCCAGTCATCCCAACGTCTATCATTCTAAAACACGATCGCGATTCAGATGCGTTCTGGGAGTCACCCAGTTGAATTGAGAATCTTCCTCCCTCCTTCGTGATTTTCCCGAGCGAAGGAAGGTTGAGCATCGGTACTGCCATGCCGCGCGTCCTCGTATTTGGTGTCGGTGTCGATGTGGTAAGTGGTAAGTGGCACTGTATCGGTTTCGATGAGGAAGTGAAGAGGTCCGGAAGTGATGGAGAACACCATCACCAGGCGCACCAAGTGAGCGGAGAGCAGAGTGGTTGGGGTCACTGTTAAACTGATTTTGTTGTTTTGATCGCTAGAATATTTGATTCATGGAGATGTGGTGATGAGCACAAAGAGTTAGCGTCTTGCGCCCAGTCTTGCGGCGTCTGGTTCCCGCGATTCGGTTCCCGAGGGATGACATCCGACCTCTGACCAGACAGACCTGGGCCGACTAGTCGACTGCCATTACTATTTCAAGCGCTTCCAGTGCTAAGATCTGAGCAACATACAACTTTCATGCCCCCTTCTGTTGACTGTTGAGCTGTCCGACCGCAAGCTCCGAAGATTTGCGTCATCACTATTAGCCTTGAATCGATACTGCCAAGTATAGTCCTCGTTGAGGGTTTCATAATTATCGAGGAGACTCGCTTGATGTACTGTAGAAACTATCATATACTTGGGGGCTAACATCGGCTAGAATATCGGAGTACCGGCCGGGATATTGGCTCCGCAGAAAGCCGCGACCTTGTCGGTCGTTTTATCAATTTAGGGTGATTCACCCAGGGTTCTGAGTATTTCGATCGATAAGACGTACAAAGTTCAACTGTGCGTACATCAAAAGGCGGTCACGGCTCAAAACTCAGCAAAACGGACCAGCCGGACAAAGTGAGGAAGCCCGACTTTGGGAAGACTGAGCACATCAAGGGATGGAACCCACGAGGTATAGACCGTCAGATAGGCATAGAGCAGTCTTCAAGTAGATTTAGTTAGGAAATACACCTAACGTACACCGGAGTGAAGCCAGGCTTGTGGCTGGGCATTCGGCGGTACATAAGAGGTCCCTATTGAACCAGCTGAAGGACCTCGCCAAAGGCGATGGTTACGCTGATAGGGCTATGTTATTGTGCGGCTCTCCAATCGCTCGAAACTCTGTGATATATGTCTATGTTTATGCCAGAGAGGGCAGTTAGTGTTCCGGGGTCCCGCTAGCGGTGCCAATGAGGTCCCGCGCGAGACGCTCACAGACCTGGCGGCTCTGGGCAACCGTAGTCAGAGCTGACTGGGATCGATCGAAGGTGGCTCCCCGCAACGGTGGTGGCGGAAGGATCGGACAAGGCGATCACATGGTGACGACTGAATGTAGGCGAATTAGGAAAGCGGGTCGATGAAGTTGGTCTTCGGAGGGTACTTGAAATAGAGAATGTGTACAGGTCGCAGTGCGTGATGCGCAGTCGAGACGGCCTCTTGGCACAGACCAATCCCCGAAAAAACCATCCCAGCATTACAAAACATGCAAGACCCCGTGCACTCTTTCAAATCAGAGTCGCGTCGCCTCATGAGCTTGGGTAAGTGCATTGACTAAGATTTCCGGGGATTTCGGGCGCCATGGCGTTCGTTCTATGAGGAAGCTCTTTGGTTCCGGAGAAAAAGGGTGTCCCCCGCCGGTGAATGGACTCTGCTATGCCGGAGCTACGCTCTGCTTGGATGAGTAGAAAAGGAACGAGAAAGAATCGCGGTCATAGTCACCGGGAATAGCTAAGGGAGCCCGAAACTACCGCCGAGCTATGCGATCCTGTACCGAATTTGGCCTTTGATGGGCCCCGGTCTTCGACGTGACGATTGATCGTCACCTACGATCACCCAAAAAAATCAAGCCAGATGAGAGGATCGCCTCGATCTACGCAGTGTAAAGAGGTGCTCGCCCGATATCACTTCAGTTCGATTTGAGGCGCAAAACAAAATGCGAGGCTATGTTGGCCTTCAATACGTCTGTAGGCCCTCCATACCCACCGCGAAGCCTCAAGCAACTAAGTTTCTTCACTCAAAGGAAATATTCTACCCCAAGCCCATCTTGGAAGACGGGCGAAGCTTGCTTCATGTGCCCCCCGCAAAAGCTAGCCTTTGAGCTCTTTTCTTGATTTAGTTCAGATACAACTTTGGGGACTGGGAAAAGAAAGACCGAAAGGCCATGCCAACGCCCAGGCGTACTCAAAGCATACCTACGAGAAGATCTCTCTAGACCCAAAAAGGTAGAAATTTGATTTTGCGTGGGTCTAGAACGAAGGGGGTGGTGGCAATGTCTGTTTTCCCCCGTTTGGAGCTTAGTCGTAAGCTCAATTGAGGCTCCTGAATCAAGGATCCTGCGCGTTTCCAACCAGAGACCTGTTGATTGACCGGGGAAAGCAGGTGTTAGCGTTGTGATAAGAGAAGCACCAAGTGGGCGACCCACCTCATCATTCCATGTCGTCCAACAGCCCTGGCGTTCGGTGGGTGGAATTTAGTTAGATATAATATGCAATGCCAAGACCGGATTAAAATGCGACATGGTTGCCGATGTAGGCGACGAGAGGTAGCGAGGACTCGCGGTGTCGACAGAGCCCCATTTCCCCGCAGGCGGGCGTTCACCACCGGCACATTCCATATCTTGAAAACAAACCTCGAGACTGAATCAAATTGCTCTCCCAAGCTCAGATGAAGGCACTCTTGTTGCTATAGTTGCTGGATGTTGTGAGACACGCAAGAATGAAGGACGGCTCACGAAAATAGGCGTTCAGGAAAACTTGAATCTTAAGCAAACAAACTTTATTCACGTACTCGCGAAAGCATAGGTGAGATGGTTCAGAAATAGAGAAAAGAGGACAATAATAGGCCAGAAGAAATTAAAATACCTACTATATCAAGTCTGCGGAAGCCGGGAGCAGTGAGTTGAAATGTGATGGCGACCGATCTGTTGATCTTGTGCTCCTGTGGAGTTGCAGGAGATGTTGAGGTGAGCAGTGGGACCGAAAAGGTCAGCAATCCGAACACTGACAGGTGAAACGGACGTTGGGAAGATGCCCGAAGACAAGCTAGTGCGAGCGAGATGGGGGTCGGACATCACGGCAGACAGTGGTAAGGAGATTGGTGACGTCGCTTTGTTGCTGGTTAGGCAGCGCCATTGGCCTGCGGCGGAGGGACGACCGGCGCAAATCTGGGGTGGCACTTGGGCTTGGCAAGTCGGAGGTGAACTTTTGCAATTTCTTCATGCTCACAATAGCTGTAAGACAATAGTTGGTTAGCATAGTAGAAGTCTCATGCTCGACCGTAGATACCCTACGACCTATTTGAGAGCGACTGCGGGTGGCAACGCTTGGGGAACGTCAAGATTCTTGACGTTCCCTCGAACATTCACCCGCAGTCGGCAGGTGCACAAACATGGATGTAATTGAAAGTCAGCAAAATAGCAGATCGATACGTAACAAAGCAGCTTACCTTTGATCAATATTCGTAGTTTGTAAGGGCAGGTACGCTGTGGTAGGTGGGAAGTGGTCTTAGGGATGACTAGGTAAGCCAAGAGATCAACCAAAGTTAATGGAGCCCGCCGCGTTGGCCCACGGGACCCAGCTAACCTGTACGTGCTCTTTGCGGTGCGGTGAGGCGAAGGGAAAATCGGTCGAGTGGTGGTTGGGAGCGGAACGATGTGATTGGCCGAAATCGGTACGCTTACGTAAGCAACCCTGGGAGAGACGGAGTTCCCGTGACTGGGCGCAACCGTGGGAACCATGGCCCAAATCAAAACCTCCCATCCCGGACAGACGTCACAGTGGGACGATCTCATTTCTACAGAGTATCCAACCACTCGCAGGTCCCACTGTTCCCCAATATTAGTAAAAGTGTCCGGAATAGACAACGTTCTTGGACGAAGAATCTTCTTGTTTTGCCTTTCACCAGGAATTCGCAGTAGCCGCACCTCTAACCCCTTTGTCCGATGGAAAAGGTGAGGACCTACCAGCTAGAGTCACCTTCATTAACCAGATCTAGAACAGTCTAGGATCAGAAACTTCGTTCGCTGCATCTGCCAAGGGTCGACATGCGAGCAAAGTCCTAAATCATTCTCGCCTTTCGAAGCTCTACCTGAGGACATTCTCTTCGAAATTTTTGCATATTTGCTGCCGGCTGATATAATTTGCTTACGTCTTGTAAGTTTTCACTTTATTCTTCAGCCCCGTTTAACCAATTGCTCTTCCAGACCAGCCATCGGCTCGCTGAGGCAACCAGTTGCAACTCCGTATGGCGCTCTCAGTTGCATAACCTGAAACAGTATCTTCCGATCCCTGCTGCATGCATTTCCATACCTCCATCACAGGCGGAAAGTTGCGTCACCACCATGATGCATGTTGACTGGGCTTGGAGGAAGGCCCGTCCGAACCTCGCAACTCTTCGATACAGCCCTATCGACCCCAGACCTCATGCTCCCTATCTCACACCCGATGGTCGCTCTTTACTCGCCATTGCTTTCTCCGGAGCTATAACTCGTTGGGATCTAAACGATCCTAAACCAGAACCAAGGACTGTTCTTCCCGGTCGCGTGGACGACGGTGACGAGAGTCTCGGGTGTGTCAACATGAATGTATCCGGCGACGAGATCGTTGTTGTGATGGATTGGATGCACGGTGTAACGTACGTGGAATCTTTTGCTATTCCCATACGTTACAGGCCGACTAATTTGTCCTACCAGTCCGCTCTCTCGACTAGACGTCTGGACAATGCCTCTGCACGACTCTTCGTCTGCTGCGCTACATCGAGGCAGCTTTGCCATGCCGTCAGACGTTGCAAGGTTACGGCTCCACGGAGACTTTATCGTCTTCCTTCACGACTCGTATCAATATGCGTATATCATCAATTGGAGAGAAATGCTTTCCACCAAGCCATCCTTTAGCTGTTGTGCTTTAGTTTTCGATCTCGAGTATAAGAGAGTAAGCTCTACTGTCGTTTCTCGGGCCTATGGCATGACTAACATCTTCTCGGTTCTGCAGGGCAGTGGGGTGCAGGTGCATCTTGCCTCACCTGATCGTCTCGTCTGCGTTGTAAGGTCAGGTATACTTATCCTGGATCCGGGGCCTCTTCAAAGTGTTCAGCAATTACCTATGCCATCAGACGGACTTCGAAAACCGAAGACGCTCTGGCGATACAAATTCTCCCCGGCACCAGAGAACATCCTGATCCACAAGGGTGACGGAGATCTCCTAGCGTCTGTGACTACGTCATGGTACGGCTCAAATCGGTTCCTCCGCCTTTGGTCTCGAGACGGCTCATTTTACTTAACCGAGCTTGACAAGTCTCTGCCTCTACTCTCCATCATCGGACGCCATCGTATTGTTTCGTCTACCTTCTCGAAACCCGATTATACCTGGGATATCACTTGTTCTACCATTCAAAATCCAGAACCCATAGGGCTCGAAAATCCCCTGCCAGTCCATGTTCCCCACCAAGCCACCGTATCAATTAGGTATAGCGACGTACTGCCCTCTCGGGCACGAAACAGCTGGACGTTATTTTCCGAGGCATCAGCTCGAGTTTGTGTGGTCGGCTTGGTAAAGGATGGGTCTCGGCTTCGCTGGATGGTGTTTGCGATCTCTTTCGGACCTTCTCACCCCTCTATGTTTGTTTCTCGGCCCTCTTTCTAACCCCAGCTTGGCAAATACATTTGGTGTAAACGAGCGAATCGAGTGATGATAAGGGACGCGGACAATGATTACCATGTTAAAAATATTTGGAACCGGCGATGGGTTGGATTAGGAGGTGTCGCCAGCACGCTCGAAATCTCTTCTTCCGCAGCAATGACTGGGAGTGGAAATCACACCCACCATACTCGAAATCCGATATTGCTGGAGCCGTCACTTCACTGCGTAGACATTCCATACCCTTCGGCCGCTCAGCCAAATGAAACAGAGATTACAGAGCTCAACAGCCTAGTTTCCAGTCCGGCAGTTCGTCTCCTACTCTTTATGTTCTATTTTGGCACCCAATCGCTCTCTTCGACGGTGGTCATGCTTTCTCTCACCAAGCCCCGTTGACAGGGCTTCGGGAAGTTGGACGCCCTTCCTCCAGTGGTTCCGCCGCCGATCAATACGTCGAGGGTCAAGATTTGTTCCATCTTACGGGGGTAATCTAGTACATGCATTCTTGTTCTAGGTTAAACATGACGGAGGTTTACTCTGGCACCGCTTCGGGAACTGAATACCACGTAGGTGAAGAATCGCTGGGTCGACAGACCTGATCATAACCTGTCAGAAGAGCTAAGGACATTAAGATCCGCGAGAACTCACCCAGTCTACCAGAATTCGAAACAGCATGGCCGCGGAGCTCTTGCTGGGCCGATAGCGGTATCTCTTTTCCTCACGCTTCTGGATGACCAACTCCACGGGGTCTGGTAGAAGATACGCTCTCTTTCGTTCTCGAATATAAACGAAGAACAGCCATTTGATGCCGTTTGTTATGCAGCCTCTTACATCATTAACACTGTAATGCGAGGTATTAGGTTGAATACACAATGTACAATCACCGAATGCACGTTACTTCTGGTATTCACAAACGATCGCAGCTTCTGCAAGGGCTTGTGTGAGAACCGCGCGAGTGTTAATTTCGGCGGCTTTGGCCTCGATTATGCATATTTCGCGGTCGAAGGTCTTGTCCTCTAAGGCGAGTGCTGGATTAAGTTTCAGAAAGGCTTCAAACACCCTGTTCGTTAAATGTTATCGGGTCAAATCGACGCGATCAGGACTCACAGGCTTTATTGCCGGGAATCCGAACTGTGACCCAATCTATAGCTCCCCGGACCAACGCTTTTCTTCCATCGTCCAAATCGAGTTCTTGATAAGCAACTGCCATCTCCGGTACAATAAACAGACGATCCGGTAACTCTATACCGCCTGAAAGCACGGGAACGACTGGGTCGTCTCCGATGGGGTCCTCTTCATCATCTTCCATATCCTCGTCCAGAGGCAGCAGGTTAGCCACAGCGTTAATTAGCCATGGCTGAATGCGCATCCTGGCGGACGCCTCATTCTATGGTATCGTCAAAGACAAAGAGGAAACCATTGATAGTTCAGTTCGAATTGCAGATCAACTCAACATATCAAGGTCAATCATACCTCGCCGACTACAAGATTCAAGACCCTCAGAGCTTCATGCCGAGCGGCGTTAAAACATACTCTGAGATGACTTCCGGGTTTTAGAGGATATGTGGTTTCCAGAATCGAACGAAAGCTCGTGTTTGTAATTAGGGGATCTGAGGCCCAGTTTATGCCGGCCGCCGTCAAGATTTTGTCTTCGATCTCCGATAAACTTGTTTTAGTTGTCAGCTATCCCCGGTTTGATCAGTAGCGCCCTTCCCTAA
Source organism: Tulasnella sp. 408 (assembly GCA_019633405.1). Classification (NCBI taxonomy): domain Eukaryota; kingdom Fungi; phylum Basidiomycota; class Agaricomycetes; order Cantharellales; family Tulasnellaceae; genus Tulasnella; species Tulasnella sp. 408. The sequence continues at coordinate 8,911 of WSTX01000007.1, read as the reverse complement.
AATGAATGCTGAGGGCACGCATACAGTTTTCTTTAATGTTTCCAATACTGATTTAACTTGCATAAGCTCTTCATCCGACCCGGATGTTGACCCTCTGGGCGTAGCGTTCGAGCCTCCGCGTTGGTGCTCTAGTTCGCCCAGCTTTTCCTCATATAGCTTGATTGGATCACTGACTTTTCCTTCGAACTGTAAATGCTGTAATTAATGGGAGACAATCAACCTCAGGAGCTTTCAACAAACCTTGGTGAAGAAGCTTAGGAAGCGGAGGAGTACGGCCATATGGGCTCGCTTGGTCATGGGATCGGCTTGTTGCTCGACATTTGTAGCCAGATAGTTGATAATACCGGGATCGGGGTTTGGTTTCTGACGAGTTGACATGTGGTGGGACAGTACTAGAGATGGGGAGATGGTCTGGTGATTTGGGGGAGGACTGTTGGTCTCAAACACTCACGCGTTTCCAACATGTGGGAAAAGCGCCTCGCGGGCCCTCCCCTGATCGCACCGTGCATCCGAGTCCTCGATAGGAGATTAACCGGCTTGTAACACGACTTTCATGCTCGCAATGGGCCATACTACTGTTTGAAATTCCAGTCGTTGACTAACTTTCCCGTCAAATTTGGAGTAACGCGGAAAGCCTCACACCTGTCGATCTAGGGTAGTTTCCCCGTATTTCTGCTCTTCCGGCATCCCTATCAAAATTCACCATCGTTTACGAGCATATAAGTAACTAAACTCCCCTTGGGGGATCAGAGGAAGCAAGCTCCATTTTGTTCCTAAGGGACTTCCGAGTCCTATTAACAGCTGTTAAAATTCAAGGTTCGATCCTCGACGAACAGGGTTATTCCTGTAATTAGTATATTTGCTCGCATTTTGAGTTCAAATCTCACCAAAATTCATTCCTGTCTTCATCTCCCGTGTGGCAGTGAGCCTCCGTCTAAGACTGCGCTGTTCGTTTTTCACCGCAGATGGTAATAACTCTTGTCGATGCTGATGCTTGGGAGTTTTATTTAGTAGCACTAGGATGATCTAACGACTCGTAAACGTAAGTTCCACTGCGCGGGAAAACCACCTTTCGCATAGCTATCACGCCATCGAATAAATAGAGGAGTGTCAACTAGGAGAGGTTGTCGATGGTGCCCTCCTCAGAGTCTAAATCATCGCTCCGAATCGGACTGTCCTTATGGTGTGTCGCTGCTCAGCTTATCACCGTACTAGTCGAGTGTGTTTGAATGCGGGCCGAGATCAGGAAAAACCAGAGAGTTTGTCTCCCATTTCTTCCTTCGGCGTCAGGTTGACCTGGCTTTCTCCGGACGCGTAATCATCCACACAAGCAGCAAAGGTATTTGACATGAGTATGAGAAACTCAGGATTATCAGAGTCGTGTCCCTCGTGAGCTTGGGTGAGTACATGGACTAAGATTTCCGGGGATTTCAGGCGCCATGGCGTTCGTACTATGAGGAAGCTCTTGGGTTCCGGAGGAAAAGAGTGTTCCCCGCCGGTGAATGGACTCTGCAATGCCGGAGCTACGCTCTGCTTGGACGATTAAGAAAGTAACGAGAAAGAATCGCGGTCATAGTCACCGGGAATAGCGGAGTGAGCCCGAAACTACCGCCGAGCTGTGCGATTCTGCCCCGAATTTGGCCTTTGACGGCCCCCCGATCTTCTTCCACGCGATGATTGATCGTCACCTACGATCACCCAGAAAAAAAATCAAGCCGGATGAGAGCATACGTCTCGATCTATGCAGTGTAAGGAGGTGCTCGCCCGACCATCACTTCAGCTCGACTTGAGACGCAAAATAAATGCGAGGCTGTGTTGGCCTTCATTACGTCTTTAGGCTCTCCGTACCCACAGCGAAGACTCCAGCAACTGGGTTTCTTCAATCAAAGGAAGAGTTCTACCCCAAGGCCGTCTTGAAAGACGTGCGAGAGTGGTTCGTGTGCCCCCCGCAAAAGCTAGCCTTTGAGCTCTTCTCTTGATTTAGTTCAGATACGATCTTGGGGACTGGGAAACAAAGAGACCAGAAGGCCACGCCAACACCCCAGGCGTACTCAAAGTATACCCACGAAAAGATCTCTTTCCGGGGTGGCAGGAAAATCGATTCCTTCGCCTTTGGTCTCGGCGCGGGTCATTTTATGTATCCGAGCTCGACAAGTCGCTGTATCTACGCTCCAACATCGAACGCCATCGTATCGTATCGTCTTACTTCTCGAAACCGGATTATACCTGGAATGTTACCTGTTCTACCGTCCAAAATCCGGAAGACGAGGGGCTCGACGATCCTCCGCCGGCACATGCCCCCCATCAAGCTACCGTATTGGTGAGGTATAACGACCTACCAGTCACCGGGGCCCGAACCGAGTGGATCCTGTTTTCCGAGGCATCAACTCGAGTTTGCGTGCTTGGCAGGGTAAAAGATGGAGCTGGGCCTCGGTGGAGGTTGTTTGCGCTGTCTTTCGGTCCTTCCCACCCCTCGACGTTTGTTTCTTAATCATGTTCCCAATCCTTTAGATATTTTTAGATCGAGCGAGGTTCAAGCCTTTAGCGATGGTTCTCGAGACCTTCTGTCCGTTATACAGTCTTTCACGGCCAACATCGGGGAAGTAGGATCCAAGGAGATGATAGGTACGACAGCTTCCGAGCTTGCAGTCGCTTGATAACCCAGACACCAGTGCATGCTCGGGGTCTCGAGTATCCTTTCGTGATTTTGTGCGCGTTTACAATATCGTGACTTTTGATTACTGTGCGCGACTGGAGCATGATGCGGCAACGAGTGGGTATTCCACTACAGCGGTGGCCAATGCGCCGGGTTCATGACCATAGACGGTCCACGAAGCAGCCTGCCCGATTCTGAGAGTATTACCCTTTACCAATCTGTATTTGTATAGTACGGTGCATTGGAACGCCAGTGATGGAAATACTCTCACACAGCTGTTCGGCTATCCCACGATGCAGATCTGGGAAACCCCCTTGAACAAGACTCATTTCGAACCTGGGCGCATCAGTTTTACCGACCAAGCAAATATCTCTAAGCGATATCGATAGATACCGTATCATTCGGCAAGTGTGACTAGACATCGAGTGGAGGGAGAGAAGGTGCGTGACCTTCGGTTTTGGAATCCTGCTAAACCCCTTAGGGTTGGCGATCGCGCATGTGACGCTATGAAGTAGCATCAACGCGACAGCATTCACTAGCCATAGCATTCAGCACGGCGTCGTACTGAGGCGGTTCGTCAGAGCCGACTGGGATCGATCGAGCGTGGCTGTCCACAACAATGGTGGCGGAATGATCGGACAAGACGATCACATGGTGACGACTGAATTTAAGACGAATCAGGAAAAACGGGTCGATTAGATTTGGTCCTCAGAGGGTATATGGCACAGAGAATGTGTACAGGCCGCAGTGCGTGATGCGCAGTCGAGACGGCCTCTTGGCACAGGCCGATCCCCGAAAAAACCTTCCCAGCATTCCAAGGCATGCAAAGATCCCGTGCACTCTTCCGAATCAGAGTCGCGTCCCATCGTGAGCTTGTGTGAGTACATGGACTCAGATTTCCGGGGATTTCGGGCGCCATGGCGTTCGTTCTATGAGGAAGCTCCTCGGTTCCGGGGAGGAAAAGGGTGTCCCCCGCCGGTGAATAGACTCTGCAATGCCGGACCCACGTCCTGCTTGGACGAATATGAAAAGAAAGAGAAAGAATCACGGCCATAGTCACCGGGAATAGCGAAGGGAGCCCGAAACTACCGTCGAGCTATGCGATCCTGTACCGAATTTGGCCTTTGAACGGGCCCCAGGGATTCTTCGACGCGACGATTGATCGTCACCTACGATCACCCAAAAAATCGAGCCAGATGAGAACATCCGTCTCGATCTACGCGGTGTAAGGAGGTGCTCGCCCGACCATCACTGACTTGAGACGCAAAACAAAATGCGAGGCTGTGTTGGCCTCGATTACGTCTTTAGGCCCTCCGTACCCACAGCGAAGCCTCGAGCAACTAGGTTTCTTCACTCAAAGGAAGAATTCTACCCCAAGGCCGTCTTGAACGACGTGCGAGAGTGGTTCGTGTGCCCCCCCGCAAAAGGTAGCCTTTGAGCCCTTCTCTTGATATAGTTCAGATACAACTTTGGGGACTGGGAAAAGAAAAGGCCAAAAGGCCACGCCAACACCCCAGGCGTACTCAAAGCATACCCACGAGAAGATCTCTCTAGACCCGAAATGGTCGAAATTTGATTTTGTGTGGGGTCTAGAACGAAGGGGGGCTGGTGGCAATGTCTGTTTTCCCCAGTTTGGAGCTTAGTCGTAAGCTCGTGAAACGCCAAAATAAGCCACGACCCCTTCGAGCTTAAAAAGAGTCAGAGACGTAAAAACCACGCCGGTCGCAGAGAGCAACAAGCAAGCAGGACCTCCCGCTGCTCCATTACGAGCTTAGGCGCTACCCCGGGGAGGGTCTAGAATGGTTCCAGCGGAAGGAAAGCCAACCAGGAACGAAGAGAAGCCGAGGCTTTAAAAGCTTTTTGGAGCGTGTGCAACGTTGCACGCAACGGACAGGGTTTTGTCGACAAAACATGTACAGGCCCGTAGCCGGCGGAGTGGGGCCTGTTCCACGCGGCCTCGGGTTGTCGACTGAGTCATAATGAAAGTTTTGAGAGAGGTCTGGGCACGCCTTCTAGGTGGGTGGAGTTCGATAAGATTGCGGCGCGCCGCCTTTGAGATCTCGGAATGGCAGTGATTATGTGGGCGATCATAGATGGACCTCTCTGGATCTGGCGAGATGGGGTTGGATATATCTTTTGTGTGCCGAGCGCCCGATATCTTGGCGATGATACGATTTCGTCAGGGCTGTGCGAAAGATACGAATAGAGGTGCGTGGCTTGTGGCAGGCAGATCAGGTCGAAGGAAGGGGGGGACTTATCCGATTGCAATGCAATAGCTTCGGAGGTCAGTTATTACCGCTTATCACAGGGAAAGAATTGACGCAAAGTGAAGGAATTCTGCCGACGCCCAAAAGAAGAGGTCGTCTTTTCTAGCAACGCAGAAATGGTGAAACAACAGTCATTTGTGGGCGGCAGGAAAGGCCTTGTCGCTAGGTTTCATCGCCATGCTTGTCTGCACCGTTTTTTATGTAAAATCAAACGACCGCACTTGAACAACAAAATTCAGAAAATGGAACAGCGGAGAGGATGAAAAGAGATCAAAAGAGGTGGCGGTGATACACGATGCCCGGTCGGTTGGTGAAGGCTCGTGGTTTAAACGTGGCTTGAGTGTGAAGGCAGTCCGTAAATTGCCTACCTGAAAAGATGCGTCCTCGATCGATCTGCAGCCGCAGAACTTAGTTCCAGCCTCAACTGAGCAAGAGGACGAGGTTGTTCGCCCAACAGAAGAAATATTCCTTCTATCTTGTCTTTAGAGTCTTTTGAACGGGGGGGACAAGGTAGTGGCGTCTCCGAGGTTCGTCGTTCACCCATCACGTGATGACCCCCTTGGCTCCGTTTAGCGAGTGTGTTTAGGCGCCGGACATCACTTGTGCTGCGCTTCGCTTGATATCGATGCATCCGCGGTCTCAGAGGTACGTGAACAGATGACGATGACCGGGTGAGCTTATGGGATTCTCGGAGCTTCTAGTGAGAGTCCTATCATGGCAGGAGTGATACGTCAAAGTCATTCCCGAGTTCATTCCCCAGTGTTCACCGCCGATTTTCTTGTTCCGCTGTGAACGGCTCTCAAACCTTGACCCCAGATTGCGAACAGTGAAATCATATCCCCCCTATATGTGACTTTTACCTCCATAGAGTACTGGGTGCGCTTGAGAGATACCCGAGATCGCCAACGAAAATAGTCATGCTGAACGATGTGCTGCGGTTGTTGTTGAGAGGGAGGCGATGATGGGTGGGTGGTTCCGTCCGGCGGGTGCCGTGGGTGGCAGGGATGGAGACTGATTACCCAATACGGGTTCATTCGCGCCTAATGAAAAGCTCTGGGACATGGCACAACCGCCCCCGCGCGTTGTTCCTGTCCAGTTAATTCTTTGTGTTTGCACGTGTGAGAAACGGGTAGAAACACGTTGTACTGGCTGGCTTGTGGGTTGCTCGCCAGCCTTACCTCGTTGAAACGCGCCCCTTGCGGACATTTCACCCGCCCCTCAAAACACCCCAAATCGCTCATCTTGCTGCACTCACCTCGCACCCCCCTCTCCTTCTACTCATCCTTCCGCTCCCGACCCTCTCAAGTCTTTTGACAAGACCCTCCTCCCAAAAACAGTCACGGCGTTCGCGGGATCGCATAGATTTGAGAGAGGTGGGTCTCTTCGGCAACTTCCCTCCTTGTTGTTTGTTGCGGTGAATTGGGAATAATAAGCTCCACTTTCCCTCCACAGCAGCGTCACGCTTGCCTAATAACATAAACATCCGGCCTTTCCCAGCACTTCTCCTTCAATCGCTCTTCCGCTTCCCTCTCTGTCTCTCTTCTCCCTCACTGCCCGACCGTCCTCATATCTCGCTCTCACCACCGCCCACACTTGTACACATCCTCATCCCCTATCATCCCCACCACCCGTGCATATTCTCTGTCTGTGACACTGCCGTCGTCGTACACCTTAAATCGCTCGCGGCAACAGGTTTCCATCTTCTTCCCTCACAAATAGTCTCAGTTCAAATCCCGACCGCCTCACCCACTTCATCACCTCTCTCTCACCTCCTCAACGCCAGCACACCTATCTCTACCCTCGTCCTCGTCCTCTTTTTCCCTCTTCTTCCTCTTCTCGTCTACCCGACCCTCAACCAATGGCTCTCTTTGCCCGCCAACCCCAGCCCCCGGAGCTCTACGGCATCCTCGACGATGCTGGCGACCTCTACAAGCAGCTCAACCGCCCCACCTCCGACTACGAGGCTCTAGGACGCTACCCTTCGTTCCACCCACCGGCTGGCAGCAGCTCCAGCAGTGGCGTCGTCGGCTCAAACCCGACCGGCGAAGTCTCGTCCTATCTCTCTCCCGCCTCTGCAGCGGGCCATTCGCATGCGGATTATTCTCAGTCCAAACGCAGCCCCCGTACGCGACCTTCCGACACCTCCCATGAGGTACGTAAAAATTTTCCTGTCTCGTCTCCTCTCTCTTCTTTTTCATTTGGGTGCTGCCGCGGGGAGCGCGCGCCATGGGCGGCTTGTTTGGGTTTCCCGAATCGATTGGGTGATTGTTGCTGACAAGACGCGTTCGCGCTCACTCCTTTTCCACTCCCCCCTTCGCGACCAACCTGTTTTTAGGACTCTCAACCTTCGCAAGTTTCAGCCGACCCAACGGGACAAAGTTGGTTCAACCCAGAGGCTGAAGTTTGGAAACCGAAGAAGTCGTCCACGAGCAATAAAATGCGCAAGGCCCCGCCAGCTCGTCCCCAACCCCAAGTCCCGCAACAGCAAGCCGCCCCTCCCGTCATGTACTCCTACGGATCTCCAGCTCCTCCTCAAGGACAGCCCTTGACGGGCATCCTCATCAAGGAGCCCCCGCAGCAGTTCGAACGGACCAAGGGACCTCCTCGCAAGTCCGCGATGAAGACGCCGAGCCAGCAGCCTTCACCCCTCCCGACTCACGCTTACCTCGCTCCCGTCCCCACTGGCTACTCGACCCAGACACCTCGTCAGCCTGCTGGAGTCCTTTCTCCTCCTTCGACGGTGACGAACTTGTCCATCAACCCGCCTCCGAACACGGGGTCGTGGATCTCGGCACCACCGAGCAGTGCCGGCCGGCGATCGGCTGCCAACTCGCATTACGGCTCGTCCACGGGCACGTCCTCCGTGGCATTTTCGTCGTCATACTACTCGAGTTCCGCTCCTCGATCGGCCACGCACGGTCGCGTTCCTTACGAAGACGATTCTCCTATCGAACCTTCTGGTCCACGCCAGACTTTGTTCGTGGTCAACAAAGACCCCGATTCCGGCTCAGAAAAGTCTCCCGGCTTGGACAGGAAGCCCTTCGTTCCGAACATGCCATCATCGTCTTCCAAGCCTAGGCGGAAGCACAAGCTCTCCGACGCGCCTGTGCCTCCCGTTCCATCTCTGCCCCCGCAATTCCAAGCACCACCACCTCCCAGCTACCCACCTCCTGCGGGCCAACACCAACGCGCTAGGAGTGATCTTGACGCTCCCAGCAACTCAAGGTCTGGACGCGATCGGGACCGGTAAGTTTTTTTCTCTGGATTTTTTTGTTTTCGCCTCGCGCAGGTCGGCTGACTTCCTCCCCTCTCCTTCGTGCCCTCCACTCGCCTTTGTGTCTACCCATAACCCTCGTACCACTGAACTCTAGATCCAACGCAACCAAGCGCAATAGGACTGAAGGTCACAGCCAGCCACCCCCATCGAACCCTATTCCCTTCCCCCCCGGCTCCAAGTACTCCAGCAAGTCAGGTGGATCTCGCAACCATCACCACCATCTCTCGGGAGTATCTTCGTCTTCTTCAGGCGACGATGCGTCCTCGTCGTCCGGCTCGTCGTCGTCTCACCCGAGATACGATAGGAGCAAAGTCGCCGCGTCCGCAACCAGCTCAGCTGCCGAAGGATCGATCGCCGCAGAGTGGATCTACCCTCTGCCTCTGACTCTGGAAGAGCTGTTCAAAGGTGGGACCTACACCTATCGGATCACGACCCGCTTGCTTTCCGGGGAGCCCAAGATCCAAGAGGTCCAGATCGACGTCAAGCCCGGGTGGAAGACGGGCACGCGGATCATCTTCCCGGATGCCGGTAACGAGCGCGCTCCCGGCGTCTTCCAGACGATGATCTTCGTGGTGGAGCAGGTCCATCACGAGAGGTTCACCCGACGCGAAGGCGGCAAGCTCGTCTACAACGCGGAAATCGACCTCGTCGACGCGCTCAAGGAGAACGGAAAGAGGGAAGTTCGGAAAGTCGTCGGCTTGGATGGCAAGG
>WSTX01000006.1:0-58931 GCA_019633405.1 Tulasnella sp. 408 | reverse complement strand
CCTAACCTAACCTAACCTAACCTAACCTAACCTAACCTAACCTAACCTAACCTAACCTAACCTAACCTAACCTAACCTAACCACCCCCCCAACCTTAACCTTGCGCCCAACCCAACCCGACCCATGCTCCCCATCAAACTTTCCACCCAACCGGTCTTTCCCTCATACTACTTCAACACCCATCATCCACCCAGCACCGGTCTTTCCCTCATACTACTTCAACACCCATCATCCACCCAGCACCGCTCTCTCCCCTACACTCCGGTTACTCTGCGTAACCACAAAGTCCTTTCCTCAGCTTGGTCTTTTGGCTTGCTCTTGTATTCAAATATCCCAGGACTCCCATCAAACGCGAATAAGCAACCCCCCAGTATTCCCCTCTATTCATTTTATAACTTCAATGGCACTATGCCATTATGACATTCATTTTGAATAACCATCCAAGTAAGGAACACCAACCCTTCACTCAGATTGAACGCTCTTCATATTCTCCACATGCTAACCCGCCGCTTTCCTTTGATGTTAGATCCTAATCCCATCCCATTCACTCTCAAATACTCGGTTCACGCAATATTTTCAATTCTGATAAGATCTTATAGCCTTCTCTTCACATTCGTTGCCATGCAGTTGAATGAACCCATGGTTAGGCAAGAACGCGCAACACTCTCTTTGCAACTCTTAACACTAACCAAAATGCCGGGCCTGGGCACTTGGCATCCCCATGATATCTCTCCCATGCTCTAACAAAAGTATCCACCTCATGATTTGAGTGGTCTCTTTTCGTGATACAGAGACATCAGGGGATTCCACTGTTTGTTTGGGTTCCTGCAGAACGCGCAGGAGGTTAGATTGTGCAAACTCCCTGTCACTTGTGCCAACCTCATGCAAAACATGTCGCAATGGAAAGCACCTGCCATTTTTGCATATGACCGGCTCGCTGCCCTTCTTATTCAGCATGCTCAACAATCTGCTTGAACTCTGAACCGAGGGGAGAGGAGGATTGCAAGGGCAGATCGCGTTCCAATAGAGGCAAATCGCGTTCCTCTAAAGGCCTGATCGCGTTCCTCTAAAGGCCTGATCGCGTTCCTCCAAGGCAGGTCGCGTTCCTCTAAAGGACGTATCCTTTTTTTCTACCGCATTTTGAGCTTTGCCTTTACACACAGTGCCAGGCTTTAGAAAACCTAACAGTACACTCATGGTTCACCATCAACAGACATCGTCTGTCTTCCATAGTCATCTCACCGATGGAATCTGACCTAATCAGGTAACAATGTGAATTGGTTACCAGAGGGTTTGGGGGATAAGGTCGTTGTTGAGCTCATCGGACTTCGCCCAGGCCAGAGTCTCGGAGAAAGGTAGTGGCTCGGTTCGCTTTCTACCTTTCACAACGGACGCTAATATCCTAACCTTGGGTAGGTCCGCGATGGCACTGGTCGCTATATGCTACAGAATACGAATAGCATCATAACAGCAGGACGTTGGGATTAGTTCATCCATGAAGGCACATCAATCGAAAAGACAGGCAGAATGGCCCTGCCCGACGATACGATCTGGTCCCTGCTTCTGGGGTCTGGCCAGTCCTTGGGACAGGGCAAGACCGAGTTCCGATGGTGATCCGCGATCTAAGGTCGAAATATCCGTATACATATTCATCCGGTCATGCACTTTGCAAAAAGAAACAAAAAATAGTATACTTACCCAGTCCTGAAATGTAGTCTTAACTGTACCGACGGAATCTTCCAGAGCTGTAATGAACTCAACCTAGAAGAAAGGTCACGCATCCTGTCTGGTGGTCAAACCATGATATCGCACCAAATTACGACAGCTTGAGTAAGAGGTGAAACAGATCGATGCCTTGCCAAGAAGGTCTCTGAACTGATCATCGTCGCTTTCCGTCGATGGGGCGTTCGTAACGTCTGCCCTTGGCGTGGACTACAAGCGTGGCTGAGAATTGAGTACGCGAGGGGAGATCGGACTGCGTTTGAAAGCTCACCGAGCCTCCTGATGCATTGTTTGAACGAGATCCATCACGGGAACGCTGGCCCTGTTCAGGCTTTCCCCCCTGTCCCCGGATTGGTCGGGGAGCGGTGGACAGGCCTTCTAGACTCGTCGAAACCCCATCATTGTCTGTTCCAGATTTCCCTGTTCAGCGGTCTGGTTAATCCTTAGAAATCCATCGATTAAAATCGTCCCGGTTCGCTACCTGGGGCTTTCTGCATGAGTCCAACTGTTTGGAGATGATTAGAAACCTGGGCACGTTGCTGAAAGACTTAAAACATAAGATTCCCTGTAACCCTGGTACGTGTGTGCCCTCGATCGCGCTCGATGCACACCTTGGAGGTTGGGGGTGGCCGCCCCCGAGCGAGTTTGCCTGCCACTGCTGGCACTAGGCCTACCGGAAGTATCGTCTTGATGCATGTCATCTGGTTTCAGCCGCTCCGCAACTTTCAGAAGCTGGAAAACAAGGCGCAGGCGTTCCTTGGCATCGATGGTTTTGGGGTCATCAGGCCCCAAGCGAACGAGGCAAAGGCGGACGTCCTCGCAAAATGCCCAGAGGATTTCCATTCGGGCTTGCTTCTCATCTGAAAGTTCATTAACAAAGGAAGGCAGCGAAAATTGTGTGAGGGGCTTACTGGTGGCCATGCGCGATGGATGGGTCAAGGCTTTAGTTGGAATTGGAATGCTCAAGCAAACTGCAGCAAACTGGCGGATCGATTCGGGCACACAGCACGCTTGAGCAGAAAACCTGGTCAATATACTTTTGGCGGTGACGGGGCACGAATGCCGTTACAAGGGAGGGGGGAGAACGAACAACGCGAAAGGTTTGGACATGAACCCAGGCTTATAGATCAAACGTGTAGGAATCCATGTCAGCCACCGTTTTGCAGTAGGATCTGACGAGAGGGTCTTCGCTTTCCTCGTTCTGAAGGATCGTCTCCGTCGCGTTCCATGTTGCTTGGGTGACAGTGTCCCGAACCTGGCCAGTAGTGTAGTGAGCATAGAACCCTTGTCAAGGATGTAACCTCGTACCAGGCTCCGAGCAGGTTCGCCCAGAAAAACTGCACCCGCCGTAACCATGCAGGCTGCCCACTAGGGGAACGAACATCACAATCAGAGCCTGCAGTCGGGCGGAGACCAAAGCCTCACACTCACCACCGTAGTGCAATGCTCGCTGATAAACTGAGGATCGACCGTGGCCGTATCCGGCATGGCGCCAAGCGTAGGAAGTCCGACTTCCTCTTCAACTTGGGAGTCATCCATCTCCGTTGGTGTATTGGTGTCACCACGCAATCGCTTGGAGTGCGATCCGGCCATGGCTTCGCCCTCACCAGAAAGCTTTTCTCCTTTTCGCTTGGCTGAAGTCTTTGGCTGGTCGGAGCCTTCAGCGTTGGAAGCATCTTCTAGCGAGGGAATGGACACACCATGACGGGAATTTCAACGAAAACCTCCTTCTGCCTAAGCCCTTCGATCGGATTCCCGGGCTTTCGGCTACGCGTGGATAGGTACTCGTTGATCTGGTTGTCCAGGGTTTCCATCGACGGAGTCTGGAAATTCTTTGGCGGGTCTCGATTGACAGATGATCCGACACGTGGTATCACGGCAGGATTCAGTTGAGCGCTGGGGACCTTCGCGTTCATATGCTCGACGACTTGATGGAGGAGATAGCAAGGGCGTTCCATCCAGGGTTCTTCTACGCGGCGCACTGAGCTGAGGCTCTGGGTGACTGCGGTGCAATCAGATTCTGAGGACCACGCCCTGAGTCATGATTTACGCACTCTGAAGGAATTCATCCTCGTCGGATAGAGTCCCGGCGGGGAGGCTTGGCCCAGCGCTGAACGGTGGAGGAAGCGGCATGCTTGAAGAAGGAGGAGGGGCTGGTGTGGTGGTACGTGGAACCAGACCCGTCGCAGTAAGCACCCCAGCCCTAGCTCCACTGCAAAGAGGTTCTCCCCTTCGGTGCTCGTTCACCAGCTTAGTCATCTCGGGTATCAGATTGGCAGAGTTAAGCGGGGCAGCTTGCTCCCGCCGCTTCCATAGGTGCCAAGCTTGCTTTTGGAGAACTTTCCAAAGATAGGAACCTTCGGATATTTTTTGCGGCGTCAACTGTTTCTTCTCTTGTTTTGTCGCGGGGTGGCAGCCCTCCAGGTGCTGAAAAATAGCAACGATGTCCTGCAGGACCTCGGAGTCGACGTTTGCTACCTGAGGAACCCACGTGTTATTGTCGTGTAGGTGTACCTTGGTGAAATCGTCTTTAACCGCCCAAAAGCTGTGGATGTTAGTCGTTTTGGTGGCCGCCATGATGTCCTTCCATTCGATTGGCTGGGTAACCTTCCACCCTGCTGTGGGTTCCCTGTGAGCGTTTTCCTAGGCGACGGTGTTCCATATCTTACCTGGCATCTTTATCGGTGCAGTGAGTTAACAAGGGAGCAGTGTGTTGGAAGACGGAGACGTCAGAGAACGCGAGGTGGAGCGGATCAAACAGTGGTGCAAGTCAAACAGGCCATGGCACAGCCACACGCTCACCCCACTCTTATCCCTCTTATCCCGTCGGTTACTCGCCATGTCGAACCATAACGAAAGCTATCAGAGTCTCTCTCAGTGGGAAACAAGGCCGAATGGCCAGAAGCATACGTCTTCTGTCCAGCAGTTCCAGCAGTTTGCCGCATCATATCCCCAAAGCGACGATTGTACCTTTTTGCCTGCGCGGGATGCCGCTTCCACCATTCAAACCAACCCCCAGGTAATGGAGAAGTCCTACTTCCGTTCGTACTGTCCCGGCTTGGACACGAACGTACCTATCCCATTGCATCCCGAACTCGTAGGCATGCCCATACCACTGCAGAGTCTAGCCCGCTTACCTAACCTTGCCCTAAACCAGACAAAGACGCCGTTTTACACCCATTACCCCTACCTCCTCCGTGTATGCAAACCCTTCAAACACGTGAATGGTCTGGAGACTTTGACCGAAGCGAATTTGAATTCCGACTACCGGTCGGGTGGCTTACTTGGACCTCAAATACGACAGGCCTTGGGAAAGGGGCACCCTGTCTTGGTCCAGCAGTGTGGAACGCGCTTCAAAGGAGTAGATATATCGATTGATAGCGAAGATTTCTGCAAGCTTACATTCCAGAAGGACAGTGACGTTGAAGCCCAGGGTGATGCCTTAGTCTTTCGGGATGAAACGCGCTTGCTGAAAATCCTTGGTTGATAGATATGGTACATTGGTCAACCATACTGCATCTGACATATCAAGCGTTTTGGGACCATATGTACGATCCTCGTGAGATCCTCAACCTGTTGGACATGAATAGTCACCTTCGAGAAGGCCGCCCGCTTTTCATGGCGTAGGTAGCAAGCCCATTGCGCCCTACCTCATATCACGCTGACAATCTTGGCTGCATAGAGGGATCTACGATGACCCATCAGCGGCCCGAACTGTCCGCGCCACGCTTCCCGTGACCATATCCGATCTCATTCGTTATCCCCAGTGGATGCTCCTGGGACACCCTTTTTCACACACGTTCGGGCACAACGACAGCTCTGGGCTTTCCACATACGTCATTGTTGTGGAAGGCAGAAAGCTGTGGTTCATTTTGAGGTGGACACAAAGAACGATCACCCCCGAGATGTGGCACCACCGCTGGAAATGCATGATGTTGGGGGAATTCTTTGCTCTCGAGTATACGAACACGCCGCCCTGGGCGATCGGAAAAGGGCCAGACATGACGATCGACTATGCTCTCTATAGCAAGCACAAGGATACATGGGAGACATATAGGGTTGCAGAATGGGTCTGTGCCGACCTTACGCCTGGGATGGCTCTGTGAGCAGTCGCGCATGTGATCGGCATGGACGGCCCTGATATCGTGATTTAATGAGCAGGATCATGCCTCCATGCACGCTCCACTGGGTCAGCAAGCCTCTAATGACCCTCTCCACAGGTGGACACGGCCTGATTTCTGAGTGCATGCCCTTGACCGAAATCGGGTGTCGCATGGATAGGCTTTCAAGTGTCACTACAAATGACGTGCACCCAAGCATGCCCGCTATCCATGCCGCTCTCGCTCTCCAACTTCCGGAGAATCCCGAAAGTGCGTCTTCCCAGCCTTGGCATCATATGCTTCATCCTAACTTGTCAGGTCAACCTAGATGCCATTACTCAAGGCTGGTCGCGGAGGCAGCTGGAGTCGCTGGTCAGGCTGGTCCTTCTGTCCAATCGGTACCGCCAGGAACTCGTCAAGTCAGACGCTGACAAGCGATACAACAAGATCCCTATCAATGCCCTTGAAAGGACGTCGAAGCGACGTATGGAGCTTTATCGAACTTTCCTAAATCTCGACATATCAGAAATGCCCCTCACTTATTCCCCCCCTGAGACCGCTCCAGTAACAGCCTTTGAGTGGGCAACGATTCAGACCTAGCAAGGCATTCCCAGGGAGCCTGCTGTCGCGTTGCGCTTGCTTAACTCACGGCAAGAGCGTCTCTGGGGTCCGTTCAGTATCTCGCCTCAATGCTTCTGTGTGATTAGATATGACTTCCTCTGTAATAACTAGTGATCTAAGTTCCCTAACCGTCGCGTTCGGGGCGTTCCTCCCGCTTGTGCAGGGGCAGGAACGCCCCATTTGGCCTTGGAACGCCCAGGCACTAGCTTGATACATCTGTGCCGCAATTGCAGGCGATTCAGACACGGTTATGGATTCGTAGAGTTACGTAGATTAATTACATTCACTAGGACTTAGGCGTCAAGTTGACTCAACCTCCAAATGAGCGAACCCTTGCGACCAGCCTCCTTGATGTAACGGCAGATGTTCCTACGAGCTACTTCGTCAGGTGCTTGAGCTCCAGATGTGAGATACGTATGAATGAGACGTATGTCCTAATCCGGTTGTGGGTGTCGGTGAGCATGAGTAGGTGCTAGCACCTTGAACGAGGGCGTTAGTCACCTGAGCAAGGTCCGCTATTCTTTGGTTCTCCGCGTTCATCAGGGGAGAGCAGGCATGACGTCCCATGAATCTCCGAACTTCCTGGCAGTATCCCATCTGCAGTGGTGACCATTGGGTTAGCCTATCGATAAACGGGAGCTCCTGGATTGTACCCCACCCATTCAATTTCACCGCCGCCTGCCATGCGTTCCATCACCTCTGAAGCCTGTAGCCTCATATTTTCCAGATTGGGTGGGAGCTCTGGAGTTGGCGGGGGCGGGGTTGGACTACCCATAGGATCGTCGCCGAGCTTTGTCATGCGCTCCACCATCTCGGAATCCTCCTCTTGTAGCGACGAACCCTCGATGGTCTGAATGGCAGATGGAGCGTTCTCCTACGCATTGGTTACGTCAGTCTTCCGACTGCCACACAATGCTGCGGCTCACCTCTAGCTCGTCGATTATCATAGACAGCAGCCCATTCACTTTTTGGACGTTATCCGTCACTGTCCCTGAATTGAACGCCCATTGGGCTTCATTCTCTGTAGGTTTGAGTATCTGGACATCCTGAAACATGTTTTCATAGACTTTATTTAGCTGTTCCCCCAACGCGATCCGCTGTCGGAGCCTTTGGGCAGCCTCAGCACGTTGAAAAGCTGGGATCATGTGTGTTGGTGATGGCTGGATGTTAGAACGCGAACGAATGGAGATGAATCGAACGAGCAGAGGAGAAACCGAACATGCGGGCAAACAAGGAGGAGTACGAACAAATAAAGGACAACACTGACTTGTCCTGAGAGCAGCAACCCATCACCCTATCCTTTCCATGGCCCTCCAGAATACTACCACCAACAAAACATCACCCCCCGATAGCCGTCCTCCCATTGACCACAAGCTTCGAGATTGGCTTTCTAATATCACTGGATACAATATTGCTCCATTAGCTCCTGGTGTCCATCCACCTAATCCAGATGCCGACCTCTCCTACGGCGATTTAGGAGATCATAGATGGGAAGAGCTGACCACTTTAACCGACTATAGCAACGTGTTGTTCCCTGCAAGGCTGGGACTGGTGAGTGAATACTACTTGCATCGGTTTCAAGCTCATCGAGCATCCGGGCCCCTCCAGCTGGACAGTATCGAAAGGGATCTCTACAGCCTCAAGGGAGCTAAGCCTCGTGGCCTTGAAGTCACCACCGCTTCAAACAACCAAGCCCTCAAGCAGCAAGCCCTTCAGGATCTTGCAAATGGGCAACCAAGCCACCTCCTCCAGGATGTCGATGAGATTTTCGTGGACATGCGACTGAACCCAGGGAACGTGTCTGCGACCACCCTTTGTGGGGCGGAAGAGGATGTTTCGGTGGCAGGTGGGTTATCCCAGCTAGTGCGCGCAACCCAGTGTTTACCAGTTTCGCAAGATGGGCAATGGACCCAAATGAAGCTCAGCCCGGATTGGAAGCCCAAACGATGGGAACAATTTTTGGCTTTGGGCTTTCACCCTGGAGCGTACGTTTGGGCACATGTAGCTCACTCCGGGCAATGCAAACGTCTGCTTGTGGTGGAGTGGGTGGGCAGCAGCATGCAGAATGTGACAATGGAGCTGACTTGGTGCTTCATTTTCCAGGGGGATCGATGATGTCGCCCGTGGCCAAAAAGATGCTACAGGAAGGGTCGTCATGTCTACATCAGAGACCAAGGCTTGGGGGGAACGGTACATATGCTTTCAACCTTTCGCTTCCCGCATGCATGCAACAAAAGCATGCGAATTTCGGTATCAAGGCTTTGGGCACTGCTTGATCTATATCCTGACGTGGAAGGATCCGGAGAAGGCAACACCAGACGCCCGAAAATACCGTGAGGAAGCGTGGATGGACCGGGATTTCATCAACTGCATATGGGCCGGGAAGGAGAGCAAGAGGCAAGGCGAATGGCCGGTGTCCCAACTGTACCAGGTTACCACGTCCCCTGGATCGCTTATGTGAGTTGACTGGGAGATCGTCAAAGCCGAAAAAGCCTATCACAGCATCTGCGCAGATTGATTCCCCCAGGAGCACTGGTTATCGAGTACAGCTCCGGGGCATCGGCATCCATGGAAGGCGATTTCCTCCCATGGGCTTGCACGCCCCAGCTTCGTCTAGGTCATGGAGTGATTCCGCCCTTCATTTTAAAGAGTATGCTTCTGAGAGCAACGGCGGATGTCGAGAGTGGTGAGTTTCATAACGGTATTCGCTTCTGGGATTGCTCCCTAACAGAGATTTAGGCCGGGCAAACAAAGCACAGGTTGTGGCCCTGGCTGAAGTCGTGAATGGAACTCCAATCCAACTACCTCGTACCTACATCTCCTATCAACAAGGAGTCGACGCCATGGAGGCAGACGTCAAAGAAGTGATGAAGGCGATCCAAAAACTGTAGTGAAGTAGCAACGTCGCGTTCTCGCTGTATGATCGTGAATTACATCATCTGTGTTGATTTGTAGCGCGTGGTACTCAGGTAATTCGTAGGCTCCTTTGGAGTTACTGAGACAGCGGTAGGGATGCCGTCCCCTCTACCACACTTTGGGGACTCGATGGACAGAGTACAGAGGGAACGCGATCTCCCCTTGGCGACGCACACCACATTAAGGTTTCTATGAACAGCTCGAATCCCTTGCGGAATTACTGATGCATGTTGTGCATGAAGAGTTCAGAGCCAGCGCGTTCACCGCCAGTGCCTGAGTCGCTTGGTATTGATTGCCAGTGTTTGGCCCTGGCCGGAGTTGTCCAAATCGCGTTAAAGCCGCCGCGTCCAGTCCTGCCTACGTCGACCACCTTTCCCTACGCGCTGCGTCTACTGTGCCTATGACTATCAGTGAGTGGGATTCCATTCGACCTTCCCAACTAATAACCACGTATTTATCTCTCCAGGCAAAAAGCAAGCTCGCATGCAAATACTCTGGGCGTTCTGTGAACGCGTCCGCCTTCTCCTAGAAACGCTTGGGCCAGACGACCCCAAAACGATAGACGCCAAGGAAACTCTCAGACTTGTTTTCGCCCTACTCAAAGCCGACGAGAGGTTGGATAATAACAGCAAAGAACGCGAAGCCAGACCCAGCGAAGAACGCCATGCTGGACCCAGCAAGCCCAGACGTGAAACGAGATCTAAGACTACGACGAGGGCTAAAGATTCTTCCAAAGGTCCTAAAAAGCCATCTGCAAGAACGCCTAAGGTGTCGAACGCCCCTCGTACAAAGCCCAAGGTTGACCAACCATCCGGGATCAAGATCAGGATAAGCGTGCCCCAACGTCGAGAACAAGGCCAACTCCAGACAGGCACCCAACCCCGTATGTAATGCCTTCCACCTACCCCTGCGTACTGACGACAGAATGCTTTATTGACAGTAGTTCAGCGTGCGGTAGCACATGATGACAACGACGTGATTTCGATGGACTCGGGGGAACACAATGAAGATAATCCAGCTGAGTCTCTCGTGAGTTCGAGATTCGCGTTCGGCATTTCAAAGGGTAATGGCATATTTGACAGTTACAGACTATTGGACAAGCCCAGCTCGCCTTCCCAACTTCTTCTGGAAACGGCGGTGATTTGGAGTCAGGGGCCGCCATGGTGAATGCAGATGTCGTTGAGGAGGATGAACTTGCCAATGTCGATGAAGAATACCGGGCGCTCTGGTGGGACTTCATTCGCCTGGCACCGATCTGCTTCAGTAGGTCGTCGAGCTCTAGGGAACTAGTAAGTCATCTTCCCTATCAACAGGTCCACAGAAGCTCACGCATCCTTAAGGATATCTTCCTAGGGTCAATTCAAGATGCCCCAGATCATGTACGGGACGGATTCAGACAGTGGGTGAGTCCAGAGTTTTGACGACGCAGGGTATGAGCGTTCTAGCTAAGACCTTCGTAGATCCAGGATCACCATTCCGACTCGCGGCTGTGGTACCCTACAGACTGGAAGGGCTATCCACGACAGAACGTGGTGACGGCTTTAGCTAGGATTTACCTCCCATTGGTTTCCATAGACGTTCCTCCATGGATGGGCGTTTAGGGGTCACTTGGGATTAGCTAGAGGATATGCAATTTGTTTCGGCTACTGAGGCGCGTTGTATCAGTCGGGTTGCGGAAGAACGATGGTCAATCTTCGTTCACATTCCTAAGGCACAGGACAACGCGCACACCCAATGCTCAGTTTGAACGCGACCGGTCACGTGCCCTTGCGACAGTTCCGGCCATGCCCCAAATTGATGCCAGCGAATCTCTATCAATGGGTAGTTATAGTGGGAAAGAGATTAATTTGCAGATCCCCTGGGTCTGGAAACAACGCGATTTATGAACAGACTTGTTCAGAATTCCTAATTGTACACATCATAGTAAATTGCCACCTATATCCATATATATATATCGTCGCTTCCATCTTGCCATTCGCATCCCACTATCATTCTCAAACCGCCAACTACCAATGATACAGTCTTCCTGATACTTATTCAAGGCAATGGGCAGGGTGAGATTTCAGAACGCGACAGGCTGAACGCGGCGGCAGTGTCTAATTGCTAACAGAGGGATTCTGAAAGTTGTGTTCTAAGGCTATTCGCTTGTCCGCGCCCAGCCGCCGCTTCTTTATGGCCTTCCCACCGACCTCTTCCTGGATTACATCATCCTGGAGCTTTCGAATCTTCGGGTTGTCGAAGAATGAGGGTCGATCTTTCACCACCAAGGCTCTCCAGGCTTCGTATTCCTTCTCCCATCTTGCTGCTGTGTCTGGTTGGATCTTCCTGACTGCTGTCAAGACGTGCTTCATAAAGTGGGGGGGATGGCGTGGATCGAAGTTGCACACCATCAAGCTTGCCCATCCGGGTTAGCCTGCAAGAAGGGGGTGCATGGGAACGGTCTCTTACATGGTTGACTTCCCAACAGTAATCCGTCGGGGCATGCCCACATAGTCGCGTGGGCCTATCACTTCTTTTACACTCTTGGTGATGCGTGATCGGAAGAGCATCTTTGTTTTCTCTTTTTGACTCTCTAGAACTCCAAACCTGACATGGACGGATACGATCAGCAGACGATCGCATTCCCCGGTACCGCAGCACTCACCCCCATGCAGGATTAGGATGCATTACCGACCACAGGTGTTTCTTCTTAATCATAATCATGCAGGTGGATACCTTACTCTTCTTGTAGGAAGACATGTCAAGGAATCGTGGTGTGTAGGTTGAGGGATGGACGTGCTGCCCGCAGGTGTGAAGCAAGCCTGGACCCAGGTAGATGAGAACAGACGAAACGAGCACAGGTCTCTGAAGGGGAGCTCACCTCTTAAACTGGCATACTGAGTGAGTGGGTCTGGGGTTTTCAATAGCACGTTCAAGTCCTCGGTTTTAAAAATCAGATGAGAGAGGTTGGGCCCAGTTGGCTTTTGCAGAGCAATTGAGATGAGGGAAGGTTCAAATACGTGGTGTTCTGGGAATTGGCCCTGTATCATGGCCTCCTGGCGAACGAGGCGAACCAGAATATAAGCAAGGCGACCATGACACTGGAACGCGATGCTTGGCTGACTCACATTGTATTCAGTCCAGCATTCCCTGAATCGGGAGCTGCTCTTCATTTGGCTCTTCCCGTAGACCAGCAGGTATTGTGCATAGTCCAGACGTAGCGGGGTTGTGACACCAAGGGTGATCCCATCTGTAAGCATCGGAGGCAGAAGGGCCCTGAACGAAACGCAAAGCATTGGAAGATGCACAGGTTGGAAGCGGAACGGGCTTAAGAACGTACTGCACTCGGTCAATCGCCTCCGCATGAACGGTCCATAAGGCCTCCAACAAACGCCCCACACAGCACATACAACTCCACAGCAGATGATCTGGAAGATCAATGGGCAGACCTGAAAGAAAGCCGAATCAGTGAATAGCCCATCCCTTGGACCTGAGAAAAAGACGATCACCGGCTCGCGCAAACAGTTCGTTGACAGTGTACATTCCGATTCCAGGGAAGATCTCTCCTACGCTCCTGATTACCTCTTGGGCAGTCTTTTTGGTGGAAGGCTTGTGGTTGCTCAGCCAGGCCACAAACCTGGGAAGGTAAGCTCCGAAATTGTGAACAAGGTCGCACTGTTTGGCTGGCAGCTCCTCGAAAGTTGACGCCCAATGGAACTGCACCCACACCAGGTGAGCGAAAAGATTGAATGGTCCACGAGACGACGAGACGAGTATCACCCACCTGCGTGATCCCATCCGAGGAAAGGAACGCGAGCACATATTCCCCAAAGTCGAATGCCAGGGTGATGCTGAACTTTCGGATCTGCATCACAGCACGCGAATCAGCAAACGTCTTGAGCACGCAGAGTAAACGCCCCCACCTGGCGGGACACTTTCATCAGTCCATTGTGAAAAGCATCTGGGGTATATACATTGACCGCTGTTGCTGTGAGTAGTTGGACCTTGGAACAGAGCAAAGGGGTGAGTCCCAGCTCCCTTGAAAAAGACGCCAAGGACGCACCTGTAGGTAGAGGTTGGGATGCAGCTTAAGGATCACGTTGCGAGGGGATGTGAAGACACCCAGGAGCCTGAGCTCTTCGTACCCATTGGGAGGCTCCAACTGGGGACCAAACAAGATGGGAGTTTGTTTGGATGTCGTTCCCCTTCGCAACGCCCGAACCGCCTTGTTTTCGAGCTTGAATTCGATGGGGAGACCTAGCTGCGCGTTGGTCCCACTCGGAAACCCATCCTCTTCGTTTGCGGTTCCCTTCACGATCGCCAGCTTGATTTTGGCATCAGCCTCCCTTTCTGCTTCGGTGAGATCTCCGTATGCTGTCAGGCAATGGGGGCCGTTCTCCACGGAACCGTGTCTTCGTTCGATGTGGGTGAGGATATTCGTCGCTGTCGCGTTCGATATAGCCCCTTCTTGGACTTCGGGCATGAGTCCAAGAAGAGTGTGAAAGACTGGGCTAGGTATGAGCACAACAGCAAACGATCATGACCTGGCACCTTGGCTCAAACCACAAACAAACAAAACAACACCCTCACGTGATCACCGCTGACCCAAGCCCCGACTTCAATACCATCCAAGATAATACACTCAAATAAAGTGAGCAAGGTTACTTGGATGCACAGGAGAAATCGTGTCACACAGAGCAATCTGCGACATCTGCATACCCATCAATTTGCATTGTAGTTTGGTAGTCGGGTCCAAGAAAGATTCCCACGGTTGGTGTAGGACTTGGGGAAACGACTGCACCCGTGCCCTTCGCAAGCAGGGACCCATGCAGGCAAACTTAAGATAAACCGGGCTGGATTGATCGTGCTTCCGATAGTATAGAATTAGGTTATGAAGAAAGAAGCGGTCGTGGATTGCGCGGCGGTGGTGTGGCTACAGAATGACAAGGCCCAGGCAGAAGCCTGCGCCACACTCAACCATCGATGGTCTCTAAGCTCTACACCAGGCAAACCTAAGGAAATCCGACGGCGCGAGTATGTGAGTACAGTGGTTTTCATGTTGAATCAGCAGACAGAAACAAACTCGAAGCCAGGTTTGGGATGCGGGGATGAAACTGCAACAGCGGGCGGCAGATCCTTGGCCCCATGACTTAGTCCTCCACATGGTCATGGTGCGATGGTTTGGATCTTCAAATCAATGCATTATACTGCGAGTGAGATAACATTGGACACCATGACATGTGTCTGTTCGACCGAGTGTTGAAAGGGCTCTCCAGTGCCATGACTCTAGCTGGGTCCATTATCATCATGATAGGAATAGGACTAGGCTGTACAGTTTGCTGTTTCAGGTATTTGATTGCATAGTTTGCATTGTTTGGTACGTGGTGTTGCAGTGAAATACGGCCTTGTCAAAGTCTCTGTCGCGTTCATGGCCAGAATGAGAACGCGATGGGTCACGTGCTCTTGATGTGCTCATCCCCTCAGTTCTGTTCTAACGCAGCAAAACCGGTTTTAAACGTCTTCAAGCGTGTTTTGGACCACGTTTAGAGCGAACTGGGAACGGCAGGTGAGTTGATGATACCTACGATGTTTCCCACGCCTCAGGTTGACCTTTCCCCCTCCCACCACTTC
Source organism: Tulasnella sp. 408 (assembly GCA_019633405.1). Taxonomy (NCBI): domain Eukaryota; kingdom Fungi; phylum Basidiomycota; class Agaricomycetes; order Cantharellales; family Tulasnellaceae; genus Tulasnella; species Tulasnella sp. 408. The sequence goes on along the minus strand of WSTX01000006.1, from coordinate 43,962 downwards.
CCCACCCCGCTTCCCCACTACTTCAAACGCACCAGAAACGCGTCAAAACGTCTTGAAAAGCTATACTGACTGTGTATTGAGTGATTCTTGCAACGCTCAGGTAATTCGATGATGCTTCGATGATCTCGAACGTCTGCAGCTGAGCTCCCCTCCCCTCATCACCTCCCCACCAACTCCCCGCCTCTTCCAATGCATCAAAACGACCTCCAAACGTCCCAAAACGTGATTTGGACTTCGTTTTGAGTCGAATTTGAGGGCCATTTGGAACGCGAAGGTATGTCGATGATGCTGCGATGATCTCGAACGCCTGCAGTTGAGCTCCCCACCCCCCATCACCTCCCCACCCTTCCACACCTCTCCAAGCTGATGGAAATGACCTCAAAACTCCCTAAAACGCTTTCTGGACTATGTATTAATAACCTAACCTAACCTAACCTTGCACCCTAGGGGCTCTCTACCACTTTATCATGGACGCCATTCTCACCGACTTTCTCTCCCGCGCTAACAAGAAGGACCTTCTTGCATATGTAAGTTCAAACCTCCAATGTGATCCAGAGATGCGTTGCCAGACGGCTGGTCATCCAATCCTTGCATTTCAGACACAGTTTCTCCTGGTGGCCATAGGATTTAAGACTGAAGGAATGAGTAAGTTAGTCAGGTGCGGTGCAGGCATGCTGTTGTTTGCTGCGATGGCGGCCCTTTTTCTCCCTGACGAGGAGGTAGTGCGTCCGTGCGACAGAGTGTTGAAAGGACTCTCGAGCATCATGACTCTGGCTGGGTCCATCATTATCATGATAGGGCTTGGACTAGGCTTGTTGGCATAAGTATTTGTTGTGTGATTGAAACAAGCCCTCTGCCGCACCTCATGGTCCGTCAGAGTTGCTTGTAAAGCTTGTTGTTTCATGTATTGGATCGCATAGCTTGCATTGTTTGGTGCGTGGTGTTGCAGTGAAATGCGGCCTCGTCAAAGTCTCTGTCGCGTTCATGGCCAGAATGGGAACGCGAAGGGTCACGTGCTCTCGATGGGCCCCTCCCCTTGCTTCTGGCCCTTCCCGGGCTCGATCAGAGCAAACGTAAGCATGGGCTCCAATAGATTAGTAGCCCTATAATAGTATACATACTATTTCCAGAGAAAGAATCAAACTTGGAGCCTCCTGGGTGTCAAGGGGGGAGGGTCCAGGGAGGAGGATGAAGCCCATGCTCAAGGCAGGATGGATGGGGACCCAAGCACAAGACGTTCGCATCTGAGCCTATATGCGTATCCTACTGCGCCTAAAAGTTCTAGGATAGAGTTTGAGGGCTATTAGATTCTGAAGACAAGACCAGGCATCATGAAACGTGGAACTGTTGATACGTGGGCAAGAGTAGGAACGCGACTGATCACGTGCCCTTGTTGTGCCATCCCCCCTCGCTTCTGGCCCTCCCAGGCCCGATCCGAGCAAACCTAAGAATAGATTCCATTGATTCTGTGACCTTGGCATCATGTTGATTCCATTTCCCGAGAGATAATCAAACTTGGAGCACCCCGAGTGTCGAAGGGGGAGGGTGGGGGGAAGGGGATGACCCCAGCTATGCTCAAAGTTGAATGGCTGGAGACCCAAGCGCAAGGCGTCCTCAAACAAGCTTGTATGAGTGTATAATATGAGCGGACGATTAGAAGATAGATTTGGGCACGGAGCTCCTGTCGGGAGGGGGTGTCACCCGGTCTCGTCAGCAAGACTCCACTCTGGAATTTTAACGATCGTCGACATCTTGGATTGTCCACGTGTCAGGATTGCATATGGCATGCCTTGGCCTTCGATGGATGGTCTCATGAGAACCCACAGCAACGGACGACGTGGCAACATTGTTGTCCAAATATTTTAACGATCGCTAGATGACGATGGGGAAGGAAAGTGAATCATATATAACACGGAAAACAAGACGACTAGGTTACATGACGCTCTAAAAAAACGCGGGGAAAAAGGACGGTCCGTGGTTTAAGATGATTATTAAGAGGAGCAGGTGGAGGAGCGCGTCGTTTGCGCCAGGTCGGGGGAGAGGAACCTATTTTTTTTGTGAGAGGAGGGCTTGGTACCTCCCACCAGGTTTAAATGCATGGGCTGTAGGGACACATTCAGAGCGTGTGAGCTTGCCTGGGTCGAAGACGGAGGAGAGAGGACGGCTTACCCATCGCCAAGATGCTCCGCTGGGGCAATGAACGCGACTCGTCTTGTTGGGATGGGACAGGACGGGGTCTGACTTGAGGAAGCGACGCAGGCGGTGTTTCGATGAATTCGGATGGGTGCGAATGGCCTGGAGCTTGAGACGGTTCGCTGGCTGTCCCTATGGGTGAAGAGGATGGGTGAGTTGGGGGATGCCCACCGCGTCCCCAAACGCACACTTGCCTGAGACCAAGACTTGACCATAATCGGGAATATCGATTTCATCGATACCCAAGCCCTCGAGCTGATCCTGGACGTCAGCTAACTTAGGTTTCCAGTTTTGAGGCCGGCTGCCTGGGTCTACCACAGGGTCTTCCTCCATCAGGACATCGTCGTCACCTCCCGTGACTTCCGCATCCTGGTCCGATTCTTCAGACTGAGATCGATCATCTTGCTCTTGCGTCCGAAGCGATGTGGAGCGGGACTGCGTAGGGGGAGGAAGAGGTTAGGAGCGACACAAGCCCAAAGAGGGACAAAGAGCGAACGTTATGCAACCGTGGACTCTCGGACGTTTCTTCATCAGACACTTCTTCATCGAAACGCTCGCTGGCCGAACCTTGCTTGGGCCAGACCCGTGGCCAAAGCACCTTGAAGACCTCACCCACCGTGGGAAGACTTGCCAAAGCTCCGTGGTTGCGGCCGTCGTACAGGTTCAGGAGATCTGGAACGCACGACTCCGGAATCATCCAGTGGCCTAGAGTCTCCCTGGCGAATAAGGTGAAGAGGAGCGCATAATAGACACGGCGGGGGCGAGGTTCAGGCTCCATCGCAGTGACCAGGGCCCAGGCGGTCCCTACGGCGCGAAAGTCGTCCTCTTCAGGTTGAATGGGAACGAGGTCCGAGTAGCCAATATCGAACACGTAGTTGCGCACGAGCTCACGAACGGCATCCGATTCGGCGAAGTGAAGGGGCACGGGGATTGGATAGTCTGGGCCTTCCCCAATGCCTTTCCTGAACAGCTCGAGCTCGTAGAACACTTCTCTGAGCGGTACGGGCGGCTCTCGTAGGGTAGGAAGCGGAAACACCGCGTTTCGCAAGCCACCAAGGCCGCCAGCTGTCGCCAACTGCGTTATGCACCAGTACTAGCAGGGAGGGTGGGGGTCAGCGCTGAGGTTGGGTATGTCCGCGCACGACACATACCGCGAGGGCTTCCCATCCGAGAGTCAGCATTCTCCATAATTCATTGCCTTTTCCGTCTCCACCTGGCGCTAGCATTTGGGGGGAATCTTCCATGACGCGTTCGAGCCATTCAAGGTCCATTTGCTGCCACCGGTCCATGGCAGCTTTCAGCTGAGGCCAGTCTGTGTAGGTTGGCCATTTGTCGAGAGAAAAGAAGGTGGCCTGCATGTATCCCCAGAAATGCGACCGTCGTTCGACGGGAATGCCAACACCAAACGGATCCGTACTCTGGGCGACTTTGGATTGTGGAAGATTGTCCAAAGAGGTGACCACCTTTGGGGGTCCTCCCTTTCGTCCCTTCACTTTCCGCTCCAAGGGGTCGTATCCCAGAACGCAGAGGGAACGGTGGGAATGAACCAGAGCGGTGTCGAGATCGAAAGAGCTCCTTCCGAGAGTGGCTTGCGTGTCGGAGTCCCAAGGCAGTGGGAATGCCCAGCCAAGAAGCTGCTCTTCTGACTGGCGATGGTTGGGGATATGTTGAAAGATGCTGAAGATGGTGGCGAACTCGGGTCGCGTGTAAACTTGCTCCCAGATGCCAGGCTCCGACTTGGTTCGCTGGAATGAGGTAGCTATTCTGGAGGTCGCATCCGAGCTCAAGGGGGCTGGCCAGTCACCACGAAGGTCCACGTGACGCAATCGAGTCCACTCCTCCCACCACTCGAGCGCGTCCTCGATGGCCTGCCGTTCTCCCTGGTGCTGCTTGATCGCTTCCTCGGCAAGGTCGGCAGCCTTTTTGCTCTCAATGTTGCCCGCGCGTGGCCCGGTGAGCTCGGGCAGGCTATCGAAAAAGGCCCTAACGGCATCCATCTCGTCGGCAGTGTACGACGCTGCGACTCCCAAAGTCGCGCGGTCCTTCATCTCCCCGTTGAGGGGATCTGACAGCTTCCGATCCGCAAGCCAGGCTGAAAGGCTTACCCAAGCAGGCTCGTACAGGCCTCGGATGATGTAGCGCGTTAACTGCCAAGCAATAGCCTGTGAATCGCATGCTCGATGAACAAAGGGCGAGGAGGGCATGCTCACCGTCGTGTCCAGATCGCGGATGTCCTGTGTTCCGCCTCCCTCGCGAAGGATAGCCCGAGCCAGAAGACACCGCACGATGTGGCTACCGGCATCTCCATATGAAAACTGGTCAGGCTTGGACGAAAAGGTCATCCAGTTGGTGTCGACCATGTCAGCAATCTAGGCATGGTGTCAGTGGAGGGTCCGTCTTTCCATCTGAGGGAAACCCACCACGTAGAGAGCTGGGGCTGCCAGCAGAAACCACAAAAAGACGGCCTGTCGGAGTTCCTTGGTGTAGAGTGGAAGGAGAAGCCTCTCCTTGACCAACTTCAAACGCTCCTTCAGAACGCCCGCCAGCGCGTTGTGGAAGATCGCCTTGTCATTGCGCTCACCCACAGGGCGAAAGTGCGCATCAAGCAGCCCTTCAACGCCATCCCAGTAAGCCTCAGCATGCTTTTGCCTCCACTCGTTGATCTTCCCAGACTGAATGAGGTCGAGACCGTTCGATTTCAGTAGGTCCCCAAGCTCCTTGAGCAGCTGGGAGGTGAGGAGCTGCTTCCAGTACTCGGGCGTAAGGTCCAGCCCTTCGGTCTTGATAGGCTCGAAAAGCGTTTCAAGGCCTGACAGACTGTGCAGAAGCACGAATAGGGCAGCCTACCGGGATGACACCATGGTTAGATGCTTTGGCCAAACATGCGTGGCCAACGTCGCTTACCCCAGGCCAGTGTGAGGCGGATGCAAGAGCGCCATAACGGGCTACCTGACCGCTGATCTCCGTCAGGAACGCTGGAAACTGCGAGAGGTGACCTAAAAACGGCCTCCAGGTCTCGCTACTCCTCCACAAGATCCTCTCAGCCCCTGGGTTCATCATGTTCAGGCCTTCTCGCCCACGCTTGTCCGAAAGACGCCATATCTGAGCCATGCGCTCTGTGGCGGTTGCGTCCCGATGAGAGAGGGTAAAGTTCATTGACAGTTCGTTCCGTAACCGCCTTCCCTCTGGAGTCTGAGCAAGGATCAGATCTGCAAAGAGGTCAGCAGCGCGTTCCTGAACAGCATAACGGACGTCTCACCCCAGTCGTAGACGAGTGTGGGCCAATGGGCCACTGAATTGCGCTCCTTGACGAGGCGATCGAGGTCGAGTTTCAGCTTGGCTCTGCGGGTCGTTTGCTCACGTATAACGTTGGCGGCTAGGCCAGGCTGGGATAGATACCGGTCGAGTCTGGCCAAGTAGTCCTCTGCCGACTCGATGAGCTTGTCAGCCTCCTTGCAGTAGAGAACAAGGGCCATGTAGCGATGGGCTCCGGCGACGATCCCCACCGCCGTTTTGGATGAGAATCGGAGTAAGGGAGGAGAGGTGTCGGACCATTCGATATCGTCTGGTAGCTCTGAAGAACGTACGATGATGATGATGGGATGCTGTGCGCCTTTGTGGCCGAAAGCCTTGACGCTCTGAAGGATGGCTAGGGCATGCTTGCGTAGTGTTTCCCGGTTATTGATCATCCGGTCGATGGCCCAGGTGTTCGGATCAAGCCAGTCGAGGCAGACTCTCCCACGGTATGCCTTCGCGTGGTACCTGTCCGCCGCTTTTTGGTTTTGGTCTTGGTCTTGACGGTCTTCCAGCTGATGATAAAGGCTCTCCTTGGGGTCGGTGATCTCATGCCACTGAAGTTGTGGGGATTCAGAACCTAGCATATGGAACGCGAACAAGGAACGCGGGCTTACCATCTGACTCAGAGCGTCAAGAGCGTACTCCGGAAGCTCCTCGTGGTTTCCAGAGGTGATGATATCATCAACGGAGCTTACCACGGGCTGGCTGCCGGGAGAACGAAGTCCGTCGGGTGGGAGCTGAGAGCGGACGTCCGTCATGGCCTGAGTGGCATCGGGAACGGGGTGATCTTCGTCCTCCTGCGGCTTCTGCTTCTTCTTCCCACTTGCTTTCTTCTTGTTCGTTTTGGAGCGTGGGCCTGAAGTGTTGGACTCGTTGGGTTCTTCATCGCGAGTGGCACCGGGAAAGGTGTGATCTGCATCACCTTCTTCATTCTCCCAGCGGGGTTCGGGCTCGACAGACATCGCCTGACCAGCCTGATCCCGGGCGCGGAACTTCTCCTTCCTCTTCGCGTTCTTCTTCTTTTTGGTGTTCGGGCCTGGGATCTCAGCGCTGCTGGGTTCACTGTCGGCGTCGTTCGGCTCACCGGGGGCTCCATTGCTGATTCTGGCTTTCTTGGAAGGGGGGACAGAGGGCGGGACAACCTGACCTGACCCAGCGCTTTCAGCTTCCGAGAGCCCTCGCCTTCGCTTGCGTGTCTTGGGCGACTTTGCGAGGCTTTGAACGGCCGAAGCAGACCTTTCCGAAATGATCCCTGCGAGAGATACAAAGGGAGACCGTTGATTACGGTGTCTCGGCGCAAGGAGGCGTGAAATCAGAGTCACCTCCCGTACCTGTGGCCTGGGGATTGACGTAGGGGGTCTGTTTGGACATCTGTTAGGTAAGCAAGCTCTCCATGACGTTGGCGAAGAATGGGCCGACCTCGCGTTGGGCCGGCGTGTGAACGTGTTTCATTGGAAGGCAATATGTGGAAAGGAGGCTGTTGGAAATGAGGCTGTTGGAGTATCGAGAGGGTGCTGAAGAGTGGAACGGCGAGGGATACTAAGGGGCCAAAAATCTCAAGTTCTGCTGCCCTTTTAAGCGTGTCAAGACGCGACTCACGATCGTATGGCAAAGTGGTGGTCTCCAGGGCTTCTCGATATGACCATCCAACGATAAGATTGAAAGTGATGCCTTGTATCCAAACCGGAATCCGACCAGCGACATCGCCGAGCCAATGAGAGCGCGGGAAATTGGAAGATCTTGCGCTCGGTGCCGACGTTAGTGGGGGTTTTTTTTTTCTGTTTCCGCCTCTGGCTGTTTCCGTATGACTTGCCTGCTGCCCTTTCCATTTCAAGAACGCCGCGACTGTATGCATGCGGACATGTCGGGCGATCGGGTGACTTCAGTCGACCATCGGACGCTGCCATCTTTGGCTTCAAACCCTTGATGCCGGCGTTAACGCGACTTTCCCGCTCCACTTCATTCCCAGAACCGGTAAGACTGAAAGTAGGCATTTAGCCTTGCCACACCATGGCCGCGTATCCACCAGGCCTTTGCGATCTTAAGTGATAGTCCCTTCCGCCGACACAGAGCTCTCCGGAGCTTACTCGACTTATGCCGAGCTGCTTTCCCAACCTGTAACGACTGCCGATTGAAGGAGGGCTTCAGTGACGCTGATGGGTGGAGGCCAGAATCATGGTATCGCCTTGCGTGTAGCCCCAGTAAAATGAAAAAAAAAGAGGCCAGGGTAAGGGGGGGTCTCTCAAACTAGGTATCGGCCACGTCGCCGCTCGAACTTCACGGAACGGGACCTCATCAAGGGGAATGAAAGGAGGGTAAGCGCGTCGATAAGATCCGTGGCTAGTGGCATCGCTACCCGCAGCGGCCTTCGGCTGTTTCACGATCGTTGAATACGGGTGACGGAGCTTCGACAGGCGCCAATTCCAAGTCGTTGTCAGGATCAACCATCCGTGTACCTCATGCTCAAGCCAAATATGCCAAAGCGGCAAAGGCAAAGGTGATCCAATTTGCACTCACAGCCGTAATAGGATGCGAGATCCGACATCCGTCGTCCCCAAAACCGACAACCGGGCTGATCCGACGGATGATCTGGCCTGGGGATGTAAAGGGGATGATGCTTCCGTCAGACACGAATCGTCCGGTTTTCCCCATGCCAACCCGCTAGCTGAAAAAGGGCGAAACCGCTGATGATCGGCCTTGCAAGAGGATGTGAAAGTGACCTGTCTGCCCTCCCAAATCGGGTGGTGTCTTTTCTATTGACAACGGAGAGCTGCCAAAGTCAGATCACCCTGGCGGCAAAGTGAAAAAAGCGAAGCTCCCATCGGACGCTGGCCGGCAAGTGCTCCTGTTCCCCAAGTCCACAAGAGGCTGCAGCGCTCCAGGTTGGATTTGTTCGCCACCTCTCTTGTCTGCGACGTGACCTCCCCCCTCCTCGTTTGCTGGCACCCGAATTATCCTCCCTAAAAACGCGAAGCCAAAGAGTCGACTACGAACATGAGCTCAGACGATGATCGGCCCGACGGGAGCCAGGTTCGCTTGGTAGGGAACAAAATATGGTGAGCATGCTATCGCTTTCGTTTGACACGGGAGCTGAGGGACAATCTTTTAGGAAACGGTCCGCCAGCCCGCTGGAGATCGACCCGCAGACGTCCATACCCTGGTGGAAGAACGCCCAGAGGGATGCAGACGATAGCGGTCTGTGTCACTTCTGCAACACTGCATATAAACGCCACCGGAATCTCAAGCAGCATTACAGGGAAAAGCATGCCCAGCGAGTATTGGCCCCACCAGCGCACACGCGGAGCGCGGCAGCAAGAGACCTTCCTCACCCGTCCAACCCCTCAGCTCCGGCCACGTCCTCGGGTGACCCCGTCACTCCCCACCCCCACAGCGAAAGCTCCATGGCTCCAGCGGTGGCTAACCATGCCCACTCCACGACGAACGTGATCGCGAGCGAGGACCATGCCGAGTGGGACATCAACACTCCCCCATTCCTTCAACACACTGGGCTGGCAGTCATCGGGCGATGGAAGGCAATCTTGTGCGTCGAGTGCAAGCTTTGCGTTCCCGCGGAGAACGCTCTGGGCCACCTCAAAGACAAACACCACTTCACCGGCCTCAAGAGAGATGACTTTCACAATTTCGTCCAACGCCATGGTCTGAACGGCAAGCCACGCGATATCCTCGCTGAGGTCAAAGCGTCCCGTTCCTTTCAGAGGTGCAATTGGCTCGGTCAACTCGAAGGATGGTGGTGTGAGCAATGTGGCTACGCGACAGAGAGCGAACCGAGGTCCGCAGAGCATGGACGGCTTGCTGGGCATTTCACCCACGACGAGATCTTCGTCAGCGGAGAGAACCATCAAAGGCGCCGACGAGTTGTCCGAGGACAGGTGCAAACGCTCTTCTCGATCAACCTGGGTGGGACGATCCCGAGTATTCCCTCCACCGCCGAGGCAGCCCCCGACTCTGCGTCCAAGGTCTTCCGGCAGCTTCTAGAACTGGAGAAAGATGTCTTCAACCCTCCGATCCTTTCCCTGGATGACCCCCGGTCTCTCCATCCCTTCATCACCACCAGCGGCTTTGCGCGTTGGATCGAGGATGGGAAAATGAATTGGAACAACGTGGACGTGCTTAAATGTCGCATGAAGATGAGTGACGCAATCTTGGGGGAGCGACTCCTGCTTCACTGCCGTACAATGATGGAGATCGCATTCTCCCTGTGCGTGCCCGAGACTTATATGGCCCGCTGTATAGTGAACTCGCCAAAGTGGGTGTTCGTGAACCGTGGGAACGCGAATGGCTACTGACCCTTGGGCAACCTTTCCCCAGCACGACCGTCGAGACAACACCGTTTGGGGAGCTGACCAGTGAAGAGTCCCGTAAGCGGTACTGCTCGCACTGGGCGGCATTCATCGCGTATATCATCAACTCCCGAGATGTCGCAGAGGCGACCCGCCGGTTCACCTTGTCCTCCACACAGCAGGAGCAACTGGGATACTATCTCGACCTGCTGGAGAACCCAGACTCGGGGCTGGATACCAAGAATAAGGATTCGCGTCTATTGGATGCCGTCGAAGCCCTTACCATGCTATCGGCTCAATTGATTTGCCAGGAAATGGGTTCCAGCTCCAACCATCCCCTTATCACCTTCACCATCCTCTGGTCCATCAACCCCGGATTGATCATCAGCAATCCGATCCAGATCTCTCCTTTCCTCGCAACTTTGGAGTACTTCTGCCGCGTTACCGTCATGGACCTGAGCTACCTCGCCACAGCAGCCGACGCCAACATGTCCCTCTACAAAGCCGTCAAAACCTCTTGGGTTTGGTTGAAGGAAGGGGAGAACACGCCTTTCGCGTGGCTTCGCCAGATGCTTCACCTCTCAGCGAGATTTGTCTATGGAGCCAATACGATGCCGAGGTTCATATGGGGTCTTGATGACGGGAAAAGCTATACGTTTGATGGATACCGAATCCAGGTCAGCGAGTACATCTCCATGGTCAGGAGCTCCGTTCAAGATGCGCTCGACACGTTCTTTGACCTGTGCGACACCTATGGTCTACCCCAGAATCTTCTCTTCACCTCCTTCGACGACGTGGATGACGACCTAGCGGTTCGAGCGGTCAACTACAACTTCACCCGACATCCTCCGAACGTGAAGCTTAGACAGCGTGCGCAGGAGTGTCAGGATGCTGTGATCGACTCCGGAAAGTTCTGCCGTATGGTGCGCGGCAAGTTGGTGCAAGGCAAACCGGTGCAAGACAAGCTGGTCTGGCACCCAAACGCCATCCGAGCAGCTTTCGAAAAGAGCGAGGCTTTCCTCCGTTGTCTGGCGGCCGCGATCTACCTCAGCTCCGGACAACCCCCGCGCGGAACGGAACTGATGGCGACTCTGATCACAAACATCAGCACACGAGTGAGAAACTTCTTCTATTCGAACAACGCCATCGTCCTCTCCCATTTCCTAAACAAAACAACGTTCCACCTCAAATCCGACAAGGCCATCGTCCGCGAGGTGTGCCCCGCCCTCTCTCTCGTTCTCCTGAACTACGTCGCGTTCCTCCGGCCCATCGAGGCCAGGATGGCCCCCCATATCGGAACCCCAGCGTCGGAAGTCGAATGGATGCAGCGCCGACTCTTCCAGATTGGGAGCAGGCACCTGAACACGGAGGTTCTTTCGTTGGCGCTCAAGTCGCTATGGCGCAAGCATGTTACTCGGTACGGAGAAACGTTCGAAGGTTGGGGAACGGCAGGGACGCGACAGAACGCCATTTACGTGGGGAGACGGTGCGTGAACGTTGAGTGGGATAAAGATGGAGAGGCCTTGTACGATCTTCAGGCTGGCCATAGTTCCATCATCGCACGGAGCTCCTATGGCGTGGAGGGAAACCGCCTTGGGGGTAACATGAGTCCCATGCTGATGGTTAAATTCTGCTGTCTATCACGTTCGCATCACGTCTGCTGGACGGTCGACAAGCTCCTCTTTCGAAGTGTATGTGGTCTTGCCTGGTCTCTGTCGCGTTCGTCTGCTCTAACGCCTCTGTTTTTTAGTCTCGAGCCGTCCACGAATCCATGGACCTGGCGCTTCCCCGTCCCCAACCTTCCCCATTGCAAGACGACCTTGAGGTTCTCGTCTCGTCCTCCAATGGCACGATTTCCTCGTCCGCCATCCATCCCGCTCCCTCGTCCTCAGAGCAACGCCCTCCGATCCCACTTCCCGCCCCTTGCCCTTCAGCTCCGAACGCGACTGCATCTCGCTCGCAGGAAAACGGATTGCCTTCCGTTTCTCCTTCCCAGGGAACACTTGTCGGGTCGCTTTCCCAACCTACGATCCTTCCGGTGGCCTTGGATGAACGCGCATTGGCCACGCGCATCGCACCCGTTCTGGCCGACGCCGTGGTCAAGGCGCTAGGGGGATTGACCTCCCAGGGAGATAGCCTTGCCCACCCGCGTTCTTCGGCCAAGTCGTTCTCCGCTGTGACGAGCCCTGAAGTGTTCGCGTCCATGCAGAAGGTCCTTGATCAGGGTGATAAAGGCCGATTCCGCTCGGTGGAGCAGGCGGCAGCAACCCAGGCAGCTTGGGAGCGTAGTAACCATCTCCTGGCGGTTCTGCCCACAGGGGGGGGAAAGACCTTGGTAGCGGAGGTCACCACCCATCTGGAACGGCACAAGAAGATGGTGAACGTGATCCTGGTCCCGTTGCTCGCGTTGGCCGAAGACCTGAGAAACCGCTTTGAATATGGAAGGGTGATGGCCCAGCGCTGGGTGGGAAAGGAGACGCCCTACAGCCAAGTCCTGATTGCCGTCTTTGAAGAGGCTGGCAAGGATGATTTCCTGAACTATTTGAAGGAGCTCATCGAGAATGGAACCTTGGGAAGGATCATCGTGGACGAATGCCACTACCCCGTCTTTTCCGGTCATGACGGCTTCAGAGCTGGCATGAAGGCCCTTTCCACCTTGGCCACCTTGCGGGTGCCCCTGGTACTCCTGAGTGCAACCGTCCCGATTGCCTCCACTACCGAACTCCTAGACTTCTACGGAGTACCTCGGGCAAACGTGATCCGGGCTTCTACCAACCGCCCCAACATTGCATACGTGGTGGAGCGGTGCTCAGAGACGAATCAGTTAATGGAGGATGGCGGAAGAGCCAGGTACGCTGTACACCAGATCAAACAGGCGATCAAGAAACACAAGCCGAAACGCGACTGCAAGATCATCGTCTACGTGCCAAACAAGAAATTGCTGGACGAGATCTGGATCATAGCAGGGAGGGACTCGGAGATCACAGTCCCATGGGGCCGATATCATGCAGACATGACAGAAGCGCAGAAGAAGGCCTCTCTGGCCGGCTGGCTTGGGGTGATGCTGGCCACTTCCGCGCTTGGGCTTGGCATCAATCTTCCAGATTGTGGCCTGGTTGTACACTACGAGCCACCAAGCTCGTTGCTCGAATACGCTCAGGAAAGCGGGAGAGCAGGTCGGGACGGAAGCCCTTCATGCGCTGTCCTCTTATGGAATCGAACGCCCCAATGGGCCGATCGGGTGCTGGACTCCTACCTTACTACGTCCCTGTGCCGCCGTCGGGTCATTTACGGGTATATGGATGGGGATGCACCGGATTGTCTCAGCCTGTCTCAAGACAATCTTTTATGCGACAACTGCAGCAAGGCCACCACCAACGCCCAACGAGATTCGCTTGCCCAGCCGAACGCCATTGGCCCTCTGGTAACACGGCATCGACCAGGTGCACCGGTGAAACACGTCCCTGCGATGGATTCGGGGGTTCTGGATCAAGTGCCTTGGGATACCGACGACGATGAACCGCCCACAGATCTGGAGATGGTTATCAAGATCGCCAAGGTTTTGCAAAAGCGTTGCTCGAAGTGTTGGCTTGCAGGGAGAAAACTGAACACCCACGAGCGGATCGAGTGGAACTGCGAACGCAGGGGCGTATACGACTACTGCAAAGAGGAGCTGAAAGCGTACGCTGCATGGAAGAAAACCTGGCCTAAAGTGCAGCCAGGCCAGTTTACAAGGTTCGCCTGCAGCAATTGCTGGCTACCTGATGGCGGCTACCATGACCCTCTGAAACCCTGGTCGGAGTATAGATGCGACTATGGCGACGCATTGGGTCCACTGGCCTGGAGTGTGTTCCATGATAAGGCTACTCTCAGCGACTACAAGACCGACCATCCGGAAGCGATGACAGGCACGTTGAAGGACTGGGGTGCCTGGCTGTCCAAAGCTGGTCCTCGGGGCGCTCCTAGGTTCCAAGACCTGGTAGTGTGGGTAGAGAAGAAGATGGCGTCCACCTACGGCAGACAATCGCTGTGGAATCATGCTATCTAGAAGCCGTTTCGCCCAGCTGTCTCCGGTTATGTATATGTTATTTTACAATACCTGTTTTCCTTAATTGCCTCCGAGAGCTGAATACATCGAATTCATTGGGGCGGCGTTCGTTGTCTGGAACGATCATCAAGGTCAGCATGTAATCAGGCATGGGGCGTGCCTCGGAAATACTGCACATGTCATCCAACAACGAGGGAGATTTGAGATTGTCAAAGCACATGATTCTGTGGGACGATGACTGCATGACGTATGATGCCTGGACCAGACTGATACCAGCTGGGCTTGCCTCCCTGCACATGGGATTTTACCGATCCTTGAAGCTGTGATGCTCTCGGCGAGATTTCTGTGCCGCCTTCCGATGTAGACCGGGGGTTGACCTGAAGCGTTAGCAATCGTTAAGGATGCCCGCCTGGCTTGCCGTGTGAGGCGGATATCCAGGCAGGGACCTCCAAGCTGGTTGGGGGGGGGGGGGACGAAATTGGACGATCGTTAAGCGGGCACCCTGCTTGTAGGATCAGGGGATGAGACTCGCACAAGGGAAAAAGGCTCTCCCAGCTGGGGCTCGAGGTTCATGATTGTTAGACAGTAGGCACGTGAGCTGCCCCGAACACCCAGCCCTTCAACTTTGGCCCCCCCCCAGCTTGATGGGAGCAAACATAAGCGTGGTCTCAAGCAATTCTGATACCCTTTGATGATTCTCCATTCACTTCCTGTGAAAGAATTAAACTTGGAAGGCCGCTGTAAGGTGGCGGTGGGTGTATCCGTGGAAGGGGAACGCCCGACACACAAATCACCCGGAGTGGCAAGGTTTTCGCCGGCCAAGGTTGGCAAGCAGGCAAAAAGAATTGTGCAGTTCTGGAATGGAACGAGCGTGAAAGAGAGGCTTTGGCTGCTTGAACTTGGAATTTAACCGTAAAAGCTGTTGTTTGCAAGTGCAAGGGGACAGGACTTGAGGACTTGGTTCAGGGGAGGATGGCAAGCTGCAGAGCTTTAACAATCATCAAGTTTGTCAGTGCCCTTTGACGGACTTGGCTTTCTCTGAAGAATAGTTTAATGATCGTTAAACAGCAATCCCTGCACGGGCGGTAGGCTTTCTATGCCGTGCCTGTGACTTGCTCTTGTCTGGAAGGCAAGGTGACATACCTTGGTTCAGGTGGATATTGCAGGCCACAGAGTTTTAACGATCGTTAAACCTGGCAGATTAGATGCCAGCCGAAAGCGCTGCCTTGGGCGAGCTAAACGGTTAACGATCGTTAGTACATCCCACCTGGCTTGCACCTTGAGACGGAATTGGATCCCAATGCGCGTTGGCAGGGCATGTTAACGATCGTTAGAGCGGTCAGTGGGCTTTCCTTTCCGAGATCGTTAAACAGGAAATCAGTTGACCGGGCTTTCCCTGGTCGAGGGGAGGGATTGCCTTGCTATGTGCAGGGGAGTTTGACGATCGTCAAAGCTGTTAAGGTCCCCTGCTGGACGGTTAGGGATCAGAGGGATTCCCTAGCCATGGGCAGGAGTTTAACGATCGTTAAACCTGTCAGGGTACCGTGCTCCTTGGGCTCGATCGTTAACGATCGTTAAGGCTGCCTCCTGAGGACCCGAGCCTGGTGGGCTTTCTTTCCACTGCTTTGGATCTGAACAATCGTTAAAGATGCAAGCCATTCTAGGTCAGCCAAGGTGGCAGGACTGGGTTCAGGTGGGGCAGCAGGCCACAGCGTTGGACGATCGTTAACCATCGCAGGGACCGATTGCGAAGAATGCCTGCAGGGACTGGAGACGAGCGGGCTTTGTTTCCGTTGCTTGATTTGTCAACGTTATAGGGAGCGCAATGTCACAGGACTTGGCTCAGCAGGCTACAGAACTTGAATGATGGTGAATCTTCCGGAGCTGCCGGCAGTGGCATTGGCTCTGATCCAAGTCCCGTCCGCAAGGCATTCCATTTAACGATGGTTAACATACCCCAGCAGGGAATGGAAGTCCCTAGAGCATAAAGCCCTGTGACTGGAATCAGGTTTAACGATCGTTAACACTTGGGGCGCGTGACCCAGGCCAGCGCTCTGCCCAAGTCGGTCCCCGAGCCTCCGAGGCGCAACACAGAGCAGGAGACTGAAAATGGTACCATTCTCTTCATAATCAAGTCGCAAATCTTAAGGTATGCTAGAGGCGCAACCTAACCTAACCTCGCGCGGGCCCCATTCCCCTTAATAATCGTTAAGCGTTCGAACCTCGCACCGACCCTCAGCCTCTTAACGATCGTTAAACGTATGCCGACCCCTCGCTTCCTCTTAACGATCGTTACGCGGTTTGAACCTTGCCCAAACCCTCACCTCCTTAACGATCGTTACGCGGTTCGAACCTCGCGCGGACCCTTTCCCTCTTGACGATCGTTAACGTGTGCCGACCCTTCGCTCCTCTTGATGATCGTTAAGCGGCGTTCGAGCCTCGCGCGGACCCTCGCCCGCTTAACGATCGTTAAACGAGTGCTGACCCCTCCCTTCTCTTAACGATCGTTACGCGGTTTGAACCTTGCCCGAACCCCTACCTCCTTAACTATCGTTACGCGGTTCGAACCTCGCGCGGGCTCATTCCTCTTAACGATCGTCAAGCGGCGTTCGAACTTCGCACCCACTCTCATTCCTCTTAATGATCGTTACGCGGTTCGAACCCCACGCGGACCCTTTCCCTCTCAACGACCGTTAACGCGTGCCGACCCCTCGCTCTTCTCAACCGTTTGAACGCCGCTTAACGATCGTTAAACGCGTGCGGACCCCTCGCTCCTCTTAACGATCGTTAAGCAGCGTGCGAACCTTGCGCGGGCCCTTACCTCCTCAACGATCGTTACGCGACTCGGGCCTCGCGCGGGCCCTTTCCCTCTTCACGATCGTTAAACGCGTGCCGACCCCTCGCTTCTGTTAACGATCGTTAAGCAGCGTTCAAGCCTCGCGCGGACCCTATTCCCTTTTACGATCGTTAAGCGGCAATTAAGCGGCAATTGCACCTCGCTCCTCTTGACGATCGTTGAGTGGCGTTCTAACCTCGCGTGGGCTCATTCCTCTTAACGATCGTTAAGCAGCGTTCGAACCTCGCGCGGACCCTTACCCCCTTAACGATCGTTACGCGGTTCTAACGTCGCGCAGACCCTTTCCCTCTTAACGATCGTTAAGCGGCGTTCGAACTTCGCACCCACCCTTGCCCTCTTAACGATCGTTAAGCGTTTGAATCTCGCATCAACTCGAACCTCGCGCGGACACTCACTCTCTTAACGATCGTTAACGCGTGCGACCCCTCCCTCCTCTTAACGATCGTTAAGCGGCGTTCAAACCTCGCAACCCTCGCCCGCTTAACGATCGTTAAACGAGTGCTGACCCCTCCATTCTCTTAACGATCGTTACGCGATTTGAACCTTGCCCGAACCCCTACCTCCTTAACTATCGTTACGCGGTTCGAACCTCGCGCGGACCCTTTCCCTCTTAACGATCGTTAACGTGTGCCGACCCTTCGCTCCTCTTGATGATCGTTAAGCGGCGTTCGAGCCTCGCGCGGACCCTCGCCCGCTTAACGATCGTTAAACGAGTGCCGACCCCTCCCTCCTCTTAACGATCGTTACGCGGTTCGAACCTCGCGCGGACCCTCACCCTCTTAATGATCGTTAAGCGTTCGAACGCCGCTTAACGATCGTTTAACGCGTGCTGACCCCCCGCTCCTCTTAACGATCGTTGAGCGGCGTTCGAACCTCGCGTGGGCTCATTCCTCTTAACGATCGTTAAGCAGCGTTCGAACCTCGCGCGGACCCTTACCCCCTTAACGATCGTTACGCGGTTCTAACGTCGCGCAGACTCTTTCCCTCATAACGATCGTTAAGCGGCGTTCGAACTTCGCACCCACCCTTGCCCTCTTAACGATCGTTAAGCGTTTGAACCTCGCATCAACTCGAACCTCGCGCGGACCCTCACTCTCTTAACGATCGTTAACGTGTGCCGACCCCTCCCTCCTCTTAACGATCGTTAAGCGGCGTTCAAACCTCGCGCGGGCCCTATTCCCTTTAACGATCGTTAAACCTTTCGTCACGTGACCCATGCCAGAGCCCCGCCGAAGTCGGTTTGAGGTGCAACCCACGAGCAGGAGGCCGGAGCGTGCTTGGATTCTATTCACGAGTGAGCCACCATTCCCATGTCCGGAGTCCAGGGCAAAGCCTACGCGTCTTGCTTGTGTGGCCAGGTGTGTGTGAGGGGGGGGGGGGAAGGCTCTTTGCGCGCGGGAACGCGAAGTTTGAACAGCCCAAACTTCCTTTTGGGTTTTCTCCGAGGCACACATAACGACCACATTTGAAAATAGTACCATTCTCTTCAGAATTAAATTGCGATTCTAACGGTATGCCAGTGGCGCCGAGCGGCGCAAATCTGGAGGTTCGCCCGCCCGCCTCGGTTTGCGCGCCAAATGCGCCCGCAAGCCCCAACCGGGACACCATGCCGCGCCACTCCCACGCCTCTGGACAGCCTACGGTGGTTCCTACCGTGTGTCGAAATTTCAGGGGGGGTCAATATGCGTGCCACGAAACGGCCAACGTACCCATGTATTTGGCAGGCATATTGGTAGGCTCAAACATAACCAAACATAACCTAACCTAACCTAACCTTGACAGGCTTTCATTCGAAATTTTACAAAAAATCGTGCGATTCAGGTTACTCTTGTTAAGCATATTCATTGGGCTGAAGACTCAAATTGTTATGCATTATGCCTATGAAGAGGTATGCTTAACGGCATATTTGTTGTACTAACTACCAACTGGGTGGAGCGGATCTCATATGTGTGATGAGGAGTGATGCTTAATCGGGTGTATGTTTGGCCGGGGGTCCGACTGTACTGGAAAGTAGCATTCAGTGACAATCTAACGTTTTTTGCTACACCTTATTCCTCTCGCTCCCCAGTGCATACGCTAATGTGGACTCGTACAGCTCAGACTCCTGAACACCAAGGCGCAAGCCTTTTTAACCGTGCCAACCCTTGGCGCCCTACGAAATTAACCTCCCCTTCACCTAATCATTGGCAAGCCCACCCCAACCAGTGTCCCCTTTCACGCACGCCTTGAAACTCAGGTCACAGATTCTTCTTATCATGGCACAAAAGTGTAACCCAATATCGAGCCATTGGAACGTTCAATCACTCCCAGCAAAGTCTTCCCGAAGGATCCCCGTCACTTCGTTCTCGAATTCGGTCCATTTCGCTTTGTACGCTGAAAGTTCATCCAATAGTCTTAGCTTGCTGCGCCCTATGAGCTTCCCTAACGCCTTTATCTCTTCCGGTTGGGCCTGACCTGATTTGAACGTGAGTATCAAGGCGCCCTGGTTACTATTAGCCGTTGACAGCGTCGACTTACCAGATAGAAACGCCGCTTGAGCTCCAAGTATCATGGCCTTCATTACATAGTCTTCCGGAGGTGGCGCCACCTTTTGAAGCAGGGGAAGGCATGACCAAGTGAGGAATTGACCTTCTGTGGCAACAGCAGCGCCAGAGCTGTACTCAATAACGAGTGTTCCAGGTGGTATAATTCTATGATAACGCGTGTCAGCTGACTTATCATCGCTAAACAACGTTCTCCACTCGCATAAGAAACCCCGGCTGGGCCACAACTCGATACCATTGCGAAACTGGATCCTCCCCTGCCTGGTACGAGCTTTTGCTTTTGTGGGCACAGTGAGTCCAGTCATGAGCCTGGATCGCTTCTTCCCGATACCTCCGCTGGTCCTCCGTTACCTGCGCTGGACTCTTCCAAGTGAGCATGAGAATGAGGTGGTAACCAACGGCCTGGTGTCGAAATTCGCATGTCCGTGTTACATGCATACGCGTGGCAAAGGGCTGAAAACACACGATCTTCTGACGGAACTCGCGAATAGTCTTCGGTGCAACAATAGTCATTTCGGTGGCCTTTATCATTCCTTCCTTGCAATCGTCGAGATAGCTGCCATGTTAAAACAAGAGGTTGAGTGGTCTGGACATTCCTCTGCAACGGTGCTTTCTCACTCCACCAGGTTGAGCTTTGGAATGGTCCCCATGTCAAAAAACGACGTCCAAACGAATGCTCCTGGATGCGCCCCAAGCGCCAAAAACTGCTCCCATAACAGTGTCTTGACATCACCTCCCAACGTGGTTTTTGACCATGTCCCTTCTAAAATTGCCTAGTAAGAAGTCGTGCACATTCACGGGATTAAACAGGTCACGATGCCCTACCAGACAGCCGGACTGGCTCCTGCCCTCCTAGAATACTCAGAGCCGCCACGTTTCCAGGGTTGAGCCGGAGGTGACGTAACAATAAAGGGACGTTGCGATGATAAAGGGCTGGTCTCCAGCTGGATAGTCGTTCAATTGCGTCAGCGCGATCACCTAGATCACTGGCGCCTGAATGTACATCCATATTTTCAAAGTTGGTACTGTGAATCACTGCGAGCTCGGTGTTCATGGGTTGAAACTATTTTGTTACAAACAATGTGATTAGACGGATCCAGGGGAGCGCGCTCGTTCCAGGGCGGTAGCAGTTTTGGATTACTCACAATGATCTTGCGCGCTGGAATGAGAACGGGTACAGACGATGGAGCTGTGAGCTCATGGGCTCGATGATCTCCAAGATCTCCATAATACAACTTCTCCCAGCTGTGTGGTTTGGGATAGGTGGGCAGCATATCGGGGATAGTGTAGCCACTGATTTTCTCCCACCAAGATCGAAGGGTGGCACTAACTGGAGGACGAGGGTCGCGTTGATCAGTTGGATAGGCGCTCATTGATAGGATGGTAGAGAGAAAGGGTGGCGACGGATGGGGAGTCACGTGGGGCTGTGATAATGCCGCAGCGCCTCTTGTTCCGTGGCGTGGGAGCTGACTGATAAGCCCTTCACCACCGTTGTCCAGCCTCACAGCACCGATACACCGATCATGTCCACCACTGACAAGCTCACCCACGTTATGACATTGGGCCAGGAGCTTATACGACAGTACTCGAATCTTCCTATTTATCTAAAGGAAATCGATTCAAGCGGCCCGGATTATGAATGGTCACTTATACAAACAGCCGCCTCAGGGTTTATATCCCAGATCAATGATTTGATTACAGCCAAGCTGAGACGCGCAGTAAGCGCAGTTTTATAAGCCTCATAACTTTGGCGCCGCTGCTGTTGATAGCGCCCATTTGTGGGGCAGCCCATTTGACCCATTCTATGCCTTAGGCTTCTCAGGCGCCGCGCGCTACAACCCCATATTACGCCATGGAGTTTGAAGAAGGCAGGGTGGAGCAGGCGCTAAACGAGGGCAATGCAGAGGACACCGAAGAAGATTTGGGGCATGAAGAAATGGCATTAGACAGAAGTCCAAGCCCTCAATTACCTGAGGATCTCGGGCAATTGGCGACGGTAACCGAGGCGACCCAAGTTGGGCTGCAACATCACGCGGATCCGCACTGGGTATGTCACGGTGGTCTTTGGTGGCATTGCTACAATATCGCTGAGCTAGCCATACCACATCAGTCAGAGTATCTGGGTGTGATTAGGAAGTATATGGGCCGCGTGCCCGGTAATCGGCTGGTTGTCCAAGGTAACCCAAAGATTGAAGCACTATCCAAGGTACAATGGACATTATACCGGATGATACCTTGATAGCGACTGACCAGACATGTTTTCCTACTCATCAAAGAGCATTTTGCACCTTCACCAGGTCATCCGATCAAAGGGCGCCTTAGGAATTGGTATTAGTCAGTCAAACTATGATCGATATATCAGAGATGCAGGACAAACGGACTCTATAATTACTCGGCTTTACAGATTGTATCCAGAAACTCTGTCGCAGTGACTATGTATGTCTCGTTGTCGTTGCATATGAGAGGTCTATTATCATCCGATCAAGGATTCACTTTCCGGATTTTAGACTCGAAAGATGTTTGACAACGTGCTATCAATCGGTATCAAAGGTAGCCCATGCGAAATCGGATGGAGTAGGTTCCGATGCCTGGGACGGAATGGGAAGGGTTATGGAGAAGTGATCCTTGTAAATGTCCAAAAGTGCTTTTGCTGCTCTCTGTAACTCAGAAGACAGGTGACAAATGTTCTTCTGCTTGGCGCCTGAACCGGGTTCGTCTCTGGTTGATAGCACAAGCCTGACGATAGATCGCAGTTGTGGTTTGGTTCTGCCAAAAGCAAGGGCTTCTGAAGGTCCAAGTTAGGTGTCTGTTAGGGTGAGTATCTGGGATAGCCAACCCAATGCTTGCCTTCTGGACTGTTTGGTAGCGCGATTGCCAATGCCTGATAAATGAGAAGCATGCCTTCAAGCAATTTATCTGCCATAGAGCCCATGAACCGGTCCATGCAACATGAGATCTCAGTCAGGGGTAGCGCCTCCCAGAGCAGCCCCTGTCCGCCAAGGGCAAAAGACATGGAAGTATCGTATACGAAGTAAACTTGTCCTGGGGGCATGACCCTTTTTCGATTTTGCTTCGTTGAGCTCACCATCAACCCATGTAATACGTAGGACGTACAATGTCATGCCTGGCTCCAGCGCGACAAACTCCCATGATGCGACGCGATATTGTTCCCACTCCTCCAGATGAGTATCGGCCAGCTTTGCGTCAACGGTTGATGTCATTCCATGGCCGTTAACCCAAGGAGGACGTCTGCTGTATTCGAGTTGAAGGAATTCCTCGTTGGCCAAGTCTTTGCAGCGGCGGCTCCACATGTCGGGGGTGACTCTGTCTACCTCCCACACAAGGAGAAAGCACAGCTTTCGGCCGCTTACAACCGTGACATAGGAAGAGAGGCCATTGGCGTCATGGGAAAGGAGCCGGTGGGAGAAGGTATGACCGTACAGCATCGACTGTGGAAAGCGAGACAATTCCGTGAGGGCTACTGGTAGGTGGTTTTCGACTGTCCTGCGAGCGGCACTATCGTCGTAGAGCCCGCTGTAGGAGATAGTTCAATCTGGACGGTAGCATCTAATCTTATCCGAAATGGTAAGCTCACGTCATCCAAAGGCTGCGCCCGGCATCAAGATGGCAATTGAGAGAGGAGATTTGAAGAATGTTTTGCGGATTGCGTCGCTCGTCCCAGAATCGGTTCATCGTCAAGTTCAAGGTTTTGGGCCAGTGTGTTAGATCTGTGGAGGTCCTTGAGCTTGACTAACCCCCAAGACAGAAACACGAGAACTTACCCTGTACCTCAATCTCAGAATGAGGGCTTGCGACCAGACCAGAGAATCGCTTGTCTGGGACTGCAATGTCCACTCCATCGAATCGGGTCGTGCACCCACGGACAACAACAGGAAGGCCATCCCCAAGAGCGGCTCTAACCCGGCGGACTAGTTGTCCTTGAGATAGGAATGAGTCATTGAGCACATCATCTGTGATCCCTGTCAAGGCCTCCGCCTCTCTCAAAGGCTCAGAGGCCAACAGGAGCCAGGATATCTGGGCATAGAAGGGTGTCGTTGCCTGATTAAGTTTGTTCATTTGGTCTCTTAGCAAGTTTGCTATATGTAACCAGAGGCGCCACATACCAGACCCGGATGGATGGCGATGGGGATATTAAGACCTATTCCGTCTGCCGCACAGTAGGCGTAGCTCCAGATCGGAAGGTTGTCATCTGGATCAATGTATTTCAAACTGCGATTGGTTTTTTGAAAGTGAGCCAACTCTTTTTTGGGCCAGTCGTGGGCATATGTACGATAGTTGTGTGGCGAATGGGCGGTGTCCTGTCCTGGGCGCAACGGTGGCCATGAGGCAAGAAACTCGAGGGACTCGTCGCCCATTAAAGAAGACATATAAAAGCCTATGGGTGATGTAGTGGCCAAAGTGGGATGGGTTCAGAATGCGGTGGCTCTGTGTGGTGGTGTTTGACGTGCGGTTTGGGTGTGTTCACTTGTTCACGCGAGTCGATTGGAAATCTGACTAAACTTCATCCCCGTCGCCTCACAGCTTCAGCCGCGCGCCTACCCCCTCTCGGACCTAAAAATGGCGAAAAAAAGAACTGGTAGGTGTTTGGTAAGCTACGGATATTGTGGGATTACTCAGAGCCTTGAAACCTTGATGTGACTCGATCGTAGGAGGTTGGAAGCCAACTGGACCGTTGAAATGGGAACTGGGCGCCCCACACGGGGCCACTGGGGTCCGCATCGATCGGCTATGGGCTGTAAAATACTCGATAATGAGGGCTCATAGCAAGGACAAGTTTGAGGAAGTCGAAAGGATACAAGTCCATAAGGACCTTCAGGATGGAGTCAAGAAGCTATACCTATATCTGGAGAAACTCACGGCACCCAGTCGAGGTGGGAGCCTACACCATCGTCTATCTGAGAGAGAGGTGGCGCGCGCAGCGTACATATGGAAGGCCTTCAAAAAGCAGCTGTATGAGCTTCACAGGACCAGTACGAGAACGCTGACAAACGGGAATATGATGAAGCGTCTTAAGGTTCTCATCGAGGAGCTTGAGGAGAACCGGGAACCTGGAACTGCAGCCGAGGCAGAGGATACGAGTGAGAGGCCGACCAGCGGGCAGGACGTAGATTATGCGGGCTCGGAGAAAGAGGCGCCATCTCGAAAAAGTGGGTCAGAAGAAGATACGGATGAGGAGGCCTCGGATGAGGAAGGCACAGGTACTGGAGGAGAGTCGAATTTGAATAAATCGCACAGCAGGCTGTCAGAGTGTAAGCATTGAGAATATTGACACTTAACGCACTCGAGTTGACTGTCAAACAGTGATATCGAACCTTAACTCGAATCAAGTCCTGCCCGACGAGGCTCTATCACCACGTATGCAAGTGGCGCTAAACTGGATGGCGGAGATGGCTCTTGATTTTACGGGTGGTGATGAGGGTAGCGGGCTGGACAAGGACATTCTCCCCTATGAGCCGAGCATAAAGGCGCAGCCGATATCGAGAAGCATATTTCAAGTCCACAAGGTTAGGTCGATGGGAAGTCAACTCCGGGCCTTTGCCGATGTGAAAGCGTTGTCCGACTCCAATCCAATGGATGCGTACCACTTCGAAGGGCGCGCCAGGGAGGATCTACCTGTGGTGTGTACACTGTAGAACGTTTAGGGCGCCTTATTGATATTTCCAACCGCCTACAGAAAGACAGCAAAGGCAAGAGAAAAGGCGAAAGGGAGGGAACTGATAGCCCCGAGAAGGACCGCGCCACTAAGCGAATCAGATCGTCGGACAAGCTGGCGCCGCGGACGTCGGGCCGCGCAGAGCGGGAGGAGCCAATCGAAGAGCTTGTATCATCACTGGAACTGTTATCTGGAGTCAGCGCAGAGTGTGACAGTCCCGTGAGTACTTTGATACTGACGTAGATGGAGCACAACTGACGCACGCATGGCGCCTAGTGGAGCTCGTGCATTGCAATGCAGGGGGCAATATATATGGGGCAAGAGGCCCGAAACACAGTGAGTCGAGCCATCTACGAGGGATTCATCATCTTGACAGGCTCGATAGCTCCGTGATTCTGTGTTGGATGGCCTGTCAACCGCCACCGACCTCTGCGATGAGCTTCAAAAGTCTGAAGACCCCCTGGCGCAGTCCGTATGCAAAACAGTTCGCGACCTTGACTCGGTTGCCCCTCGTCTCTAGGTGGCGCCTTCTTTGCCCAAAAAGACTACAAATAGTTCTCGTTCTCATGACTTCTATGAATTGAATTGTGTAAATGAATGGATCTCGAATTTTTCTGTGAAGCTGATAGCGGTACAGCGTATCGTCAGTAAGGCTGACCGCTGACGCTGCAGAGGTCATCCATAGGGGGTTAGATTGCCCCTGTTTGCTTGGATGGATTTGACTCTAGACTGACGCCACCATCTTACGTCTTTAACGGCCTCAGCCCAGCAAGCCTAATGAACCGAGGTGAGCAGAGGCGCCAAGATGTATGAGCTGACGCTAAAATACAGCTGGTAAGATTATGCACTCGCTAGGATGGAGATCCTGTGGTGCTTCTGCCAGCACCTTAAAGAAACCAGACAATCCCATGGGCCTCACGACTCAAAGACAGCGGCGGCAAGAAGGCGCCTTCTTGATGTGCTGGCATTTCTGGAGGAGACAGAGCGGCTGGAAGAGCAGCGTGACTTGGAAGCGCAGGCGGCGCCTTCAAGGGGACGAGGGTCCCACACCTCTGCCCACACTGCTGGCGAGCAGACGAGGGCTAAGCTTCGTTCAAGTACCAGAAGTCGCGGCTCCGAGGATTCCTCTCCCTCCATTCCCATGCAAAACACTGAGCGGCGTGCTGTTAGGCAAAGGGGTCTACAATCAGCAGCCTCCACCTCATCGTCTGCAAAGGAGCGAGAGCTGCGCTCCAGCTCGAGGAAACGCCAGCAGCCATCAAAGAATGATGAAGAGGAAGACATTCTTATGATAGATCGCAGGAGCTGGCGTACAAAAGGTGTGGCATCAGTCAGCATGGCTGTAAGTAGTGACACTTGGCGCCCGGACCAGTCTATATGACTGACACCCAGATAACCAAGTCACATTCGAATGATCCTCAGGATGATTCAGTTGTATCAGATAGTGTATCAACCGGCGCCAGCTCCCCAGAGGTGTAGGATGTTAGCTAGATAATTGGCCCATAGACAAATGCAAGGCGCCCGGGCTCCAACGTCAACTGGCATGTAATAAAGTACCACGTACTATATAGCATTGTTATGCCCTTGTTGAGGTGGACTCTAACCAGGAATTGGGCGCCTGTGCGGCAAAGGCGCGAATGCGTCGTCGGGAAATGCGCGCCTGGCCATAGCGCAAATTGGGGATGGAAAGATTCGCGCCAAAGGGAATACCTGAGGTCACCAACCAGGTCTTTCCATCTTGGCTTTCGCTGGGCAAAGGTCAGCGCACATCGCTGCTGGATGCGTTCGCGCCAAAGACGTCCCATTAGGTCACTTGTCATATTACCATGTTGTGAAGGACGTCCAGAAAGGCGCTAGGCGCATAACCACCGATCAAAGCCAACAGATTGGATTAGGTAGGCCAGACCAGAATTCAATCGGAAAAGGTGCCAGCGCAAATTGGGGGTAAGCATGTTTGCGCCAGGTTGTATATGGAGGTCAGTTGTGATGTCTTTTCATCGTGGCTCCCCAATATTGGGGGGAGGCAGGGATAACTGGCACCTGTCTCGACGCCTAGACTAAACGGAGAAACACCAGCGCAAATTGGTAAGGATGGGGTTCGCGCCAAGGGGTATCCAAAAAATCGGTTATCATGTCTTTTTATCGTCGCTCCTCAATATATATCGGCATAGGAAGAAACAACTTGGCTTAACTATATTACAACTCTATGGCATTTATACAGTTAGAGTTTCTCAAGCCAGCGCCTGGAATGTCGCCCACGAAAAGTCACTGATGCTAGGTGGTACGCTGGTAGAATTATCCGGAACTTCGACTCCAAACCTGGACTGATAGTTGACGAGGCGTTTCTTGGCTGCATTCTCCAGACGTGCAAAGCTGATCTTGTTGTAGCGCTTGTCAAGCTTTTGTTTATCATCTCTTGCCTGTCGATAGATACTGGGCGCACCCATGAGTCTGACAATGGAGCATAGCTCTTCCTGAGTCCTTCCTGATGCAAGGGCATCTGTGCGCCAGGATAACGCCAAATCAGGACAAAGTTGCGAGACGAACTGCTTGATACTCACCATTGGGGTCTTCATCCAGGCTCAGAGCCATGGCTGCATGAATTAGGGGCATACTTGGGTGAATGTCGTTGGAGATGTCGGCGGAGAGGTTATCCATTCGACAACCTATCTCGGTAAGTGGAAGACTCTCCCAAAGCAAACCATGGCCCCCTACTGCAAAGGACATCAATGGCTTGTACACCAGATGAGGTTGGGCTGGGGGCATTATCCTGGCAGGACATATACACTAAGTCATATCAGCATAAGGAATGGCGATGAGCAAACATACAAGGTTGAGCCTGGGACTAATTCAACACACTCCCATCGCGCAACTCGATATGCTTCCCACTCATCGCACCTGTTGGCATAGACCTCACGATTGATAGTTGCGCGCTCCCCTGAGCCTGTGATCCAAGGAGGCGTTGTAGAATACTCCATCGCTAGGTATTCGCCATCGGCAAGGTTCTTCCAACGGTGGAACCATAGCTCCGGTGTTACAATATTCACAGTCCACCTCAGAAGGAACCAAAGCTTACAGCCGCTGATAACGGTGACGTGGGTTGAGAGACCAGTGGTATCGTGATGGGTGAAGGTGTGCGCAAACGGGTGCCCATAGAGCATCCACTGAGGGAACCGATGGAGATCGGAGATTGAGTATGCCATGTCAGTTTCGACCTTTCTGCGAGCTGCAGAATCATCATATAAGGCCCTTCATATAGTGGTGAATGTATTTCCATGAATTAGGCCCTCCATTACAGTCAAGAATCTTACTCACGTCATCCAGGGATTTAGACCAGCATCGAGATGACCGTTGAGGTCCAGAAGGTTCAGAATCGTGCGTGGGTTCAGCCGATGCTCCCAGAATTCCTGCATGCTGACTTCTACAATGCTTGACCAATTTGGGAGATCTGTTTAATCCATATATTCACATAAGTCAGTACAGAGGCAAGGCGCCAGCACGGCGCTACAGCTCACCTTGAGCATCAAGATAAGAGTGGGGACTGAGGGTGAGTCCGGAGAATGCCTCATTCGGCACTTGAATAGGGACGCCCTTGAATCTGGTTTCACACCCCTTCACCAAGATGGACCGTCCCCTTCCAAGGGCGCGCCTAATGTCGCGGACGAGTGGGCCACGCGAGAGATAGGACTCGTCGATCGCCTCGTGGGTCAAAGCCTCCAAGCCATTCACATGACTGAAACGGGTACAGACGCTAAGAAGGTACGAAAGCTGGCAGTAGAAGGGAGTTTCCTCCTACCGAGGAGCGAATATGAATATGTATTGCCTTTGCAATGTGAGATACACAGATATGAATCTGACATACTAGCTTGGGATGGAGTGGGATGGGAACATTGACACCCAGACCAGGACAATTGGCATAAAAATGTGTCCATGGCTCGATTCCATCATCCACGGTGATGTCCCGATCATCAGGGTTGCGCCCCAGGAAAGGAAAGTGGTTGGCTAGGGGGTAATCGTTTGCAAACTGAATGAAATCTGATGGCGCCACAGGTTGATTGGTTTGGTGCTTCAGCTCGGTCCATTGCAACAGATACTGTTCGCGCTGCCTGTGTGTGGATGATTCCATTTTCGGACAACTGACAATTCGAGGAATATCTGGTGACGGTGGTGGTGGGGGTTGGGGGGGACGTTAGGGGGTGGTGTGGCTGCCTACCGTGTTGAGTTGACTTGTCCCTGCAGTGATGGCTGACTTGTTCCCGCGGAACGGTTTCCTTTTCGATCGAGCCACATTTGCGGAGCCCATGCCACCTCCGAATCGAGCGCTCCAGGAAAGCATCAGCCTTATATAGGTACTTCCAGCTTGTGCTAGTCGGTAAAGGAGGCGATACCGATATATTAAGTCAGAGAATATTCAACAGTTGCGCCCGAGTGGTACAGCATGCGTGAAAAGGCGCTGCACTTGTGGCATGAGGTTGGTGCTTGATTAAGAGATATTGAGGGTGTACTTGTTCAAACACGGGCAAAAGTGGTAGCATCGATCTTTGATAAGGTGCCTAAAAGAGGTAGAGCTTGCTGGGGCATGGCGCCACAGACCTGCAATGCACTAGATGGCAATTACAGCGCGCGCACTTGACCAACAAGCACGAGGCACACTAAAGCAGGGTTCGGAAATCTTTTAAGGGACAGAAAATGAAGGCGCCAACACTCTTTTTATACTCAAAGAAGGGTATCGTCTCCGCACTTGACGCTGGGATGATGTTTGGATCATGCCCTGAGACTAAGCAGCACCCTTACCTCGTTCACCAGGGGATATTACAAATTGTAGGTTGGTATGCAACATCTGTCTGTCAGAGGCGTCGGACGACGCGGACTCTATTATGCGGAGAAAAGGTGTAGCGCGAATGTATTCATCACAGATATGCGCCACTAGGCAAAAGTTGCTTGCCCAAGTTTGGTCCACCGTGTTCACGCCTCGTTCCCAGGAAGATTTCGCTACAATTATGTTCACTTTATGATTATCGCCACAATCCGAGCAAAAATCCTCAAGGCTGCCTAATTGGGAAGGTGGAGTTTTGCGCCATATTAACGTCACTTTGCATCGGTCTTACAATCTGGACCGACCGTGAATCAACCCGGTGCACATAGTGCCGCTTGCTAGAAGAAAGCTAGAATGAACCCGGGTAAGTCAGTCAGGTGACGATATCAGTGTTGGAATCCTCACTGTTTGGCCATGGGCAGAGTATGGACAGGCTCGAATGCAAATTCTGTGGGCATTTTGTGAGGACCTACGGAAAACGAGACGGACCTATGGATTCTGCCACGGCCGCACGGTTGCAGCTAAAAGACGACTCATGGACGTTTACCACTTCCTCGCTGAAACCGAGAGGATGGAGTCTAGAAGGGTCAAGGCCAAACAGCGACGTAATGGAGGGTATCAGGTAGAAGAACAGGATCAGGCGGTTGCATCGATGGTAGCAAACAACTCCGTTGGACGCCATGGCAGCTCACAAGCTTCCGTGGACTTGGATGGAACCGCCCTCTCTGACGTCTCAGGCACGATGTGCGCGAATGACGCCGGTGAAACTGTTTCAGGCATCAAATTATCTCTCGGAGAGGCTGAGGACCTCACGAGGTGTAATCCAGATTCAAGATCACGGCCAAAGTATTTGAAAATTCGGCAGCGCCTCAGCGATAGGGAGATTGGGAAGGGTAGGCCAGCTGCTGGTGCAACCCCAATACGCTCGACCAAGTCTACACTGATTACTACGCGAAACGCAAAGCTGCGGAAGTAGAAGTGGCGCCAAGGTCAGTCCGTGTTAGGTACGTGTCTCGTCATTATTGCCGCAGTTGGCACATCTCTCACCTTGTAAAATCCAGAGACCTCCCTCACACAAAGTAAATCAACATTCCTGGACTCTCAATTTCTGGCGCCTGCGTACATAGTGGCAGTTGAACGCGCACATGTCCATGTTGTTGTTTGTAAAGTGTCGTATCTGAAAAAAAAAAAACAAAATATTAATACCTGGGTGTTGATACTGGATATTGATGAGATATATGGGTCCACGTTTACAATGGCCAGGGGGGATTGACTTTTTGAAGGTTGCAGCTTTTCATATATGAGAGTGATGACATCTTCAAACGTGGCTCCCTGACATGTGTCCAATGAAAACCATATCCTGGTGGATTAAATCCGAAGCCCCCAAAGCAACATCTATGCCGCTCCTTCAAGGGGGGCGCAAATGTCATGACCAGAGATTTGCGCTCCAAAAGTCGTTTTGCGCGTTAGGTTAGAGTCGGGCCATTGTTGCTATTCGAGGAGCTGGTTATAGACGGGTCCAACGTTGCGCAGCCCATCCATTCTCCAGCGATGGTCAAAAAGTCTGTCACCCAGCGCAAATATTCAGGCGCAGAATGTGCGCTGACTTGGAAGTTGGACCTGGGATCCACCGAATGTGTGTAAAGGGATGCGCCCCACGGTAACAATGGCCCAATTCGATCTATTCACAAAAAAAAAAAAAAAAAAAAACAACAAGAACACGCTATGTCGCAATCCGACCCCTCTTGCCCTCCCCGTTGTTAGCATCATGGCGCCCCTCCGCATCACTGACATCTTCGGTTTTCCGTTTGTCTCCCGATCTTTTCTCTGCTTTGTCGTTATTCCCTGCTTTACTACAGCGAGACTAGCGGACTTACCATCTTTGTTGGTCGAACCCTCACCCGCCTTCCCAACAGTCATAGTCAAATCTTTGTCTGCCCTCCTGCCCTTCTTGTTCGGGGCCTTGGTAGCGGCTGAACCGTCGGCCCCTTTCCCACCCTTCTTTTTGACGGACTTGGAACCAGTTGAAGATGCGGCGCCAGCTACAGTCTTAATCTGTATGTAGTTTTTACCATCCGATGGGTTGGGAGGGAGGGTCATGTTGGCATATTGGTCCTGGAGGCCGGCCTTGTGGCCTTCTCTGACATACTGTGGTGGAATGATCAGCACCGAGTTTTATCCAAGAAAGGAAGTTGGACTATACCTCCACGAGTTCCTTCCACAGGCGCTGACCTTCCTCCACTTTATTGCCAGGCAAAAGGGCAAAAACCTTGGACATCCCACCGCCAGAAATCTTCAACGGTTTCTCTAGGTTGTCCCAGATGTCATCATCAACAGATGAGATTTGGAAAGCCTTGAGACCTTCTTTATTGATTGGGGGGATTCGGTCTGAGATTAGGCATGGCGTATCCTGACCATTAACGCCAATACCCATGAGGCCCCTAACAAACTTGACGACGGCAGTGTACCCCAGAATCTTGTCGTTGTTTGCTGACGATGTCCATATAAAGTGAATCAAGCGACTTGCCAGCCTCATGCGCTGTTCTCCATTCTTCGCTTTGATGATGATATCTAGGAGTCGCTTAGCTGCCCCCACGCTGGATATTGCATCTATGACCTTTGGAACTCCATCCATCTGGCCCTTGACCTGTTCTTTGGGACGCTCAACCTCGGAATCGGCTGCCGTGGTTGAGGAGAACCTTGACTCCCCTGCTGCTGTGGATAGCAATTGAAAGAAAGAGGTATAAACACAACTTTCAACCACTTTGATCTCGTTGGGATCTTGTTTATCCATATGCTCCGTGATGACGTTGGATGCTTCCCTCCCACAATTGAACACAAGCGCGATGAGCTGTGGCAGAATCTATAGGGAGCGTGTTAGTCAGGGCTTCATCACACTTAAAGCTTGGCAACAAACCAGATCTGCATCCTGACGCTCTGACAACCATCGAGGATCTTTATAAAGCAGCTCATGGACGACGGCGAATGCTGGGTCTGGTCGTTTATTTTGCTTCTTGGCATGCGTAAAGGAGCCATATATAGCGGCATCAGGACTAAAATACCTCTCCGCCTACAGAAAGCAAAGATCAGAAATTATCACGTAGCGCGAATAAAACAACCGAAGATTTGCGCGCCATTTTGCACAGCAGTTGAATATGGAAGCATGCATCTCGCAAAATGGTGCGCCTCAGTCGCGCAGATACGGTGAGCTTGTGTTTGCGCTTGAGGTCCCTTGAGGACTCCAGCGCAAACGCCAGCGTATAACATTCGCGCCAGCACAATATCAAGGGACAGCTGTCATTGCGATGGCTTACCCATACAAAAGCATCTGCGACTTTGGGCACATGCTTCATCGTATCTTTCTTGAGCAGCTTGGAGAACAAGGGGCCCTTCGCTTTCTTTACTACCGCTTCAACAGTCGTGCGGGCAGCGTCCATGGATTGACGACGTTCTTCAGTGAGGCTCTTGCTGTTGGGAAGCCGCTCCTTGACCTTCTCTATGTACATTGAAAGTGGCGCTGACGCGTCTGAGGACTCGAGATCGCATACAAGACTACACCACATGACCTGGAGGGAGTCCTGATAAGCACGGTCCAAGATGGCAAGGATATCTTTGCTGATGTCATCGGGTTTGAATACTTTCAGAAGGGTGTTCAGTGATGCCTGAAGAATGAATATAACGAGCTATATATTTGCTCAGTGAGTGTGAAAGCAAGCTGATGGACCAGCATTACTTACGGTGGCAACAGGGAGCGCCAGGATAGGCTTCCACTCCGATGGATTAAATTCGGATCGAAGGGCTGGAATTGTGAGAATGGTGTAGATAAGGCGGCGCATCGGGCCGTGTTTCATGAGATCAACTGATGCACCGGTCATTTCAAGAACTGCAAGGCCCACACGTGTCCTCATGGCGATCTGGGGAGTGTTGAGAATTGGCTGGGCCAGGAACCATGCCTCATACGGCGCCCCAGTATTCTGCTGGAGGGCTTTATTTGATGACAGCGACATCAGGGCGCTGAGCACCGCAGGATCCATCGAGTTGGCAGGAAGCTGACCTGAAGTTTAAAAACGTCGGTCACTGTCAGGAGTAAAGACGCCATAGAATCCAGTCCCACCCTTATCCACGAGCCTCATCGGCCAATAGGTGCGGGTGTGAACATCCTGTTGTTGCTTTGCTATGAGCTTTTCCAGCTCCGGTACACCCAAAACATGTTCTCCCATGCCGTTCTCCAAGGATTGAATGTCGGAATCTCCGGCGCCTGAAGCTACTTCCTCTGATCTGTGGCCTCCATCCATGGTGCTGTCCCCTTGCTCAGCATTTGAGACGCCTGTGGAAACAGTTGGATTCCCTTCCACAGCGGCTGTATTGTCGTTGGACTGAAGCTTTAGCTTCTGAAGCGCTTCGATCGATGTGGCAAGGTTTTTCTGGGCGGTGGTGAGGATGTCTTGCCCGGATCTCTGTCGGTGCTGACCGGCTATAGCAACAATGGTCAACGCCGCTAGCTGCTCCGGTGTTAACGCAGGCGCCCCCCTTGGACCTTTTGATGGTTGAATTCCCAGTTTCGCCAGCTCCGCTTTGTCGACTGCAGCGCAAATCGGATGGTCCCAGCGACAATCGAAAGCTTGGACTGCTGTTGTGAGCTTTGCGACCGCCTCCTCGTTGACATCTCTCTCGTTAAAATATCCATGTTTGAGCACGTGCATGACAGGCCAGTTGATGAAGCCTATCTCAGCATTGATAATGAGGGCGCTGCCTTTCGTTTGGATCCCCTCCAGTTCCTGCTTGGCGGCCTCAACAGAGACTTCGTATTCATCGTCACTTTCAACATCCAAAGGGTGATGATTGTCGCTTTCGCCTGTGGCCTCAGGGGTGCCGCCCTGAGGGGGATCTGTTGCAGGCAACTTTGGGCGACCAGCGGATGCAATCTGACCCAATGAAGTAAGTGGGCACAGCCGTGATTCGTGTGTGGACCTGGCTCACCGAATTCATTATGGATCTTTCAGTTTCCTGGCGTAGTATGTCAGCGGTTACTGTTTGAAGGTTATCGATAGACCAGATTGGAATGATTCAGGTGGGAAAATGCCAACACCGTGGGAGGGGCACCGTGTCAGCCATTAACTCCCGCAACGATTCTGCATGCCCAGAAGGCGTAAACGTCAGTTGAAACTACATTGGGGGGTATGGGACAAGAACCGGACATCATACGCACAGGACTCTGCGTTCGTTTTGATTTCCAATGGAGCTGCGTGATACACACACTCCTACAGAGCACCAGTCTCGTTCCTAGGCTACGACGATATGATAGGATGGAAGCACAATCTGTGCGCTACCCTGGGGATTTCTCCTATGTCCCTGCATGGTGTGCGCAGATGTAATGGAAGCCAATTTGCGCTGCCAGGCACCTATGCGATCTTTCATGCTTTCACACGTTTATGCCCCTTCCTGGATCACAGGGATATCCAAACCCCATATGGAACTTTCCAGCCCTGGAGCGCAAATCGTGGACATAAACATTTGCGCTGCACAAGTTCCCTTTGTAAACATCAGTGGCCCCTGAACCTGAGCGGGAATTTCACAACCTGGAGGCGCAAATGGTAAGCACAGAGATTCGCGCTACGATGTTAAAGTGATGCCCCTTGACTAGGCATCAGTTGCACCTGTACCCCAGCTGGAAGTTCCCAACCTCGGGGCGCAAATGGTGAACACATAGATTTGCGCTTTGATATAGAAGTGATGTTCCTTGACTGGACCTCGGTGGTATTGGAATCCCATGGACCGTGCCATCCATGTGGCGCAGACAATTTAGATCCATGGATTCGCGCTGTGAAACCATGTATATAGCGTTCGACGATTACAAAACGGAGATTCACCGTCACCAAGTAGCATGCTACAAACCACCTCTCTCGCGCACAATCCTCAAACCATCGGACCCAAGGAAAAAGCTAACAACCGTTTCAACATTCCCAGCCTCCAAGTTCCGGTCGATAAAGTCGATGAGCTCCGCTACAACGTCTGATCTAACACACGTCCAGTCCCGTCCAAAGGCGCCTCCTCTGTCAATGAGTCTGGTAGCGCCGCCACGTGCCAGCTGAAGACGAACAAACAGACGACCGGCAATTAATTTGGCTCCTAGGTATTAATGTCAGTAACTGCATGGCGCCTGCTTAATATCATCGTACCTAGCTTCTTTAAGAAGACTGCGTATGCTGGACTCCGGATGATCGGGTGCGTCGGAGGAGTACTTTGGTAAAACAGCCAGGCAAGCGTAAATGCTGAGGCCCATTGATCGCGATTGGTCAGGCCTGCGTTAGGGTCCTTGCGGGTGGATTGACACCACACCATGCCGTTTTGAATGGTTTTATCGACTGACATTCCAGGCTGGGCGTCGTCAGCAGCCTTGAGGTTCACCAAGGGAAGCAGCCTTGATGCAAGCGATGCGACTCGTAATCCAAGACGGTGGGAAGGCTTCTCGAGGTTGAAGTCGTCGGCAATGCGAGTGAGATACGCTTTCATGGTTGGATCACTGGTCGTACCGATTACGGAATCGAAGTCCAAATCGTCCGGGCGGATGGTTCTTCGAATGTAACGCCTTTGATCTGACAAGTTCCCAGAGAACGCCTCCCATGCAGCGGTCTGATCCTGCTCTTTGGCCTCGGCTGCAAGTTGGGCAGCTATTCGCTCCTGTCGCATAAGCGGGGTCTCCAATCGATGATCGTGCCGGTCGGGTTCTTCTGAGCGCTGAATAGTAACCCAATTGCGGAGTCCGATGTGGCGACTAATGCCTCGCTGAGAGCTGACGGTTACCCATGGGAGTCGGCATACCTGGCTCTTCATCAGAGCCCTGGCGACAACGTGATTCATGAGGCGCCTTAGCTCCTTCCCACCCAAACCAACTTGAATCGAAGCAACTTCCCATACGGTGGGTGCCAACTCCTTGAAAGCGCCATTGTTCACCCACAAGGGGGAGCTCTTCATGTTCGCCGATGGTTCCATGCATTCTACCACCTTCTCAGCAAGCTCACCTGTCGTAAGAACTCCAGGGTGACTAGGCTCGAACTTCGGATCGTCCCTTGGCCCATAAACGACTGCCAATATAAGCGCTCTATAAGGCTCTCCTTGACCCCACGGAGTGCGATGGCGCCTCCACTCGTCGAGGTATCGTTGCCTCTGGGCGGCGTGGTTTCTTTCCTCTAGGGACCCGGTTGCTTGGAGACGCTCGATCTCAATGGCGCATTGATCCACCACATACGCCTTGATGTCACGGAGCAGAACGTCGACCAGGTGGTTGGCCAGCAGCTCGGAGATCTCTGTTGCTAGGTCATTATTGGAGGAAGTTGGTGCACGCTCGAGCAGCAGGCCAAGGGTTGCTTTTGCTGTGTGAGTCTAAGCACGAATGTCCAGAATCCATATCAGGATGTAGAGGAGCAGGAGTCGACATGTCGCGTACCTGGGAGACGCTTTCATTATAGTAATATCGAATGGTGGCATTGGCACAGGTGACTGCCTGGTTGTCCGGACCACGAGTAGGCCAAAATCCTTGACGAATCTTTGGTGTTGGGCGATTGGTATCAAGGGCGCTGGAGAATGTAGGAAATCCTGTTGTTTCCAGAGAATGCTTCAATCCAAATGCTTCACTCAGCGCGCCATTGATTACTTGGCCGTTCCCAGTCTGCCCAAAGACCAAGAGACGCTCCAAGAGACAGACAAGCTCTATTTCATCCCATTCGGCTCCTATGCCTTTGGGCCTGGACTGATGAGCTTCCCACAAGGATTCAATGGCTGCGGATACTGGCCAAGTGGCGCAGTAGAGCATCTGGGGCCACATCTAAATAAAGTCACTTGTAATTCATCCTCAAAAGGCCAGAGAATGGAGGAAGACGCACACGTGGTTTAAAAACAATCATTAGGTTACAGAGCTCGTCCCACGTTTGTTGCTCAGCGTACATGTCACATCCCACCTGCATGATGTCCTGATAAATGAATCTGAAAAGCTCGGGCATTAGACGGTGCCACTACACAGACCCATGCGTGTTTACACTGACCTCCCAGTCTGGGCACCTTCGGGGAGCGCCTGCACGTTGATAGTAATAGTGGGCTCAGACCGCAGTCCAATGTAGTGGCCGGTTCGAAGCAACTTTTCGGTGTACGACTCAGATGGAAGTTGGGTCTCGCACATCTTCTGGGCGCGCGAATGGGCATTCGTGAGATTCGCGCCTTTGAGGCACTCCCCTGACATCGCCGCTGTCACATAGCCCCTCTGTGCATCATGAAGACCATCCCTTGAGCGGGTCTTGTGAGCGATTTCGTTGTAAATTTGATGGGGACCCCGTTGGACAGGTGGCAAAAAAGCCTCTTGATCCGCATGTTGCAGTGCATAGTTCACCCGATCCACGAATGGATGGTAGAACTGAAGATGAGTGGACGCTTGGCAGTTTCCAATGCCTTTACAGTACGCGAGTGGGAAGGTTGTATATTCTGGAGGGCGTCTGTCGTCATCTGCCGCACGAACCTGAGCTGGCACAGAGTCAAGATTCAACAGGATGCCGCAGTCCTTATCCTCAAGGGAGAGCACCGGTTGGTGACACTGAACGCGATTTCCATCCTCATCAAACACCTCAGGAACCCTGCGCGCCTCAAGTGCTTCTTCGATCTCCTCGATTAGGACTTGCTCCCTAGTATCCAGGTCTGGGGTGGAGTACAGGGGCCGTGTTGTGAATGCCTCAGGAGTGGGCTCAAGTCTGTCTGCCTGACGGGCGCTAAAGGTTATCGATTGTTGGTAAGACCATTCATGCACCGGGGTGGTAGTCGCGTACCGCATTGTCGTTGCAATGGCATAAGTGAACATCCCAACCGCAGGCCAGTTGAATTCTTTGGAGAATCCATCGACCTCGGCTCTATAAGCTGCCTGGCCATCGCGACCGGGCCCGTGGTTGAAGATTCTCTGGTTCTGTCCGTACTGGTTGACTACCAAGGTTGGTGTGGACTGAACGAAAAATGGATCATCATCCTTCCAGGGAGCTTGCTCAGCCCATGTAGTGTATTGCTGGGTAAAGGCGGTCTGCAGCATGCCAAGGGTGTGTTGCGATAGTTGTGGGTCATCGGTACCTCGCTCCCTGAGCGCAAATGACATGGGTGTGAGTTTACGCTTTGTTCCAGGTTTGGGAAAGGAGCCACGCCAGCGCAGCGCAAATCCCAGCGATGTGGATTTGCGCCGGCCATAAATTACTCACCGGAAATTAGTCGCCAAGGCATAGGCCTCGTCTGAGGTGCAATCTGCATATTGGTCCCGGACAACGACGTTTGTTTTTGGGAGATTCTGCAGAACCCCAGCCCACAGGAGGGAAAAGCGCCTCTGTCGCAAGAGACTGAGCGATGTTGTGGTGGTTGACGGGTCATGCTCAACTCCATCTGGGTCGTCTGGCTGAAAGAGCAACCACACTTGCTTGCCTTCGAAGAATCCTATGAAGTACGTTGTTCCACGACAGTCCCACGTCATGGGAATGTACTTGTCCCGCATGGGCCGTGATGCCATACCAAGCTTGCAGGTTAAAGCGGATTGACGCGCCCCTGGAGGTAGAATAATCGGGTCAAACCCTATGTCACTGCCGACGATGCAAATGTAGTCCAAATAGTGTGCA
Source organism: Tulasnella sp. 408 (assembly GCA_019633405.1). NCBI lineage: Eukaryota > Fungi > Basidiomycota > Agaricomycetes > Cantharellales > Tulasnellaceae > Tulasnella > Tulasnella sp. 408. Next base: position 4,595 of record WSTX01000006.1, on the reverse strand, counting down.
GGAGCATCCCAAATGAGGAGCGGATCATCTATAGTCATGGTAGCTTCTCTCCAGGGAATGATGGTTTTGCGCCGAAGCTCTCCGAAAGCTGACTTCAGTGTTGAAGCTTGTGGGAGACGGTAGACAGCAGAGATTGGTAACGGTGTTGCCCTCAGTAAAATGTGGCTCCGAAGGGCGTCCTCCGTAGCCGCAGGGAGGTTCAACTGTTGGCGACCACTTTGGCGAGGGCTTTCTGTCTCCTGAAGCCCTGGATGGAGCTCCCCAATGTCGGAGGGTTGGGCTTCAGTATTGTTGTTGTTCATTGCAGGTTGGAGGGAAGTCATTGTCGGTCTGCAGAAAAATGGCCCCACGATGCAATGGGGAGGCAGTCCGGGCGCGGTTGATTATATAAGGGAGTGACATGTGTGCAACAAAAGATATGAACGGATGTAGTATCTAAATCCCTCTGCGAACCAAAAAATTATACTTTTCCTTCGGCGCAACACGCGTTTTCTTTCCGGCAGGCAGTGCGTCGATCTCTTCAATATCAGACTCGCCATCTTCATCCATGGATCGCTTGCGAGTAAGGCTCGGACCAGCGGTCGAGCTAGAAGGCTGAAATAGGTCCAGTGCGTCGTTGCCCTTTCTCTTCACCGCAAACGGGTTTGACACCTTGGTCTTGACTGGACGCGTGGCTTGTTCCAACTCTTTCATCCTAGTTGCATTGATAAAAGGATTGCGAATACGCTAAACCTCTGTTATTAGGGAGCTCGTCGAGTGATCTGGAACTCGGTCACTCACCGTCTGAAGGGGCTCCTCGGATGGTAGCGATGAACTGGAGTGTACCCGTGACGAACCAGGCTCGTTGGAGCGCAGATTCGCGCTGCCCTTGTTTGCGCCGACCTGAGAGGCTGGATCATTTACATCATCGATCCCCTCATCCCATGACGGTGATCTGGCAAGGCTCTGGCGCGAACCAGTCCTTTCAAGATTTGCGCCCCGTTGTGCCCCCGCATTGACATTCGCAGCAGTCCTGGACTCAGGTTGTGACGTGCCAGATGTTGCCCCTGCGCCTCGAGGCTGTGACCCTTGGCGCGAATTGGGTAGACTCGCATTTGCGCTCTGTGATGGTGTGGCCCCTTGGCGCGAGTTGGATAGACTTGCATTTGCGCTCCGTGACGGCGCGGGCGCCCTTTCCACATTGGTAACAATTGCAGTGACGCCAGAGACCGATTCCTGGCTCCTCGATGCTATCTCCGAACTGACTGTCTCTCTGTTGGCTGTGGAAGGGGACTCATTGTGAGGAAGGGTGTAAGGATGGAGCGATGACTGCTCACTGGAGGGTTCCGACCCGGCTTTCCCTTGTAGTTCGGGGGACGTAGACCTTGTTACAGACTCTTTGGTCAGTGGCGCCTTGTCTGCAGCTGCGACCAATTGTTAAACAAAGGAAATGGATGACGTTTGATCAGCGACCCACCTAAGGTGCTCTGTTCACTTGCTCCCCTAGCCGTTCGATGTTTACCTTGCTCTTCCAGGACTGCATACTGGGTTTTTGACGGCTTAGGAGCTGAGGCGCCCTGCCCATCATCTGTCGCAGAATAGTAAGCCTGGGGGAAGGGTATCTGTATTCACCGAAGATATGTCCCACCTGGAGCACTCCGATTTTCGGCATGCACAGAGCGTCTTTTGCCTTTATTCCTTGAGGAATTGGCAGCCTTCGCTGAGTTCCTAGCTGACAGCCCCCCCTTTTTGGATTTCCGCGGCGCTGGTTCGCTGTCCGGATCGGACTCTGAAGATGGCTCATACTCCTCGTCAGATTCATTGGGACCAAGCAGGATTTTTAGTGCTGCGACATCGTCATCGTCACCTGCATCCTCATCTCCCAGATACCGACTGACAACACCAAGAAAGCTGAGCATCGCTTCACGGGCCACCCCTCGAGGTAGTCCACCTGACTGCACAAGGCGCCTATATGGAGCCGACAGCTGCTTGAGAATGCTCTCCCGTGCCACAAGTTGAAGCTGTTGCTTGTAGGTTTCGTCGTCCTCAATGGCGATGCCTTTCCGCAATGCCTCGATGCCAAAATCGTTCCAGAAGATGGAAATGGTCCCATCGCGATCTTGGTAAAAGTCTTGGACGTGCTTCCGGACCTGGCGGGCGGATGCGTACTGCAACAGCATTGGAATGTAGACCTTTTGCACCTCTGATTCGGTCACAAGCGCTGTAATGTAGCGCCGGTATTGCTTTGGACGGTTCTTGCTGTCAAAGTGATGGAATTTAATTGCGCTGTGAGTCATGAGGATGTCGAACATGTGGCGAAAGCGGGTGTTAACGGGTTCTGCCTTCTTTGTGCCCTGAGACCTCTTGAGAGTTCGATGCTCATTCACATAATAGTCGGTCAGCTTTTCGATGTTTTGTACATCGCTTGCCGAGAGTTCAACCTGAACCTGACTCCGAAGGTCAAGGACCGCTATCGACATGTTTTTCAGGTCTGATTGAATATCAGAAAGCAGCTGACTGAAGGCCTATCGGTTGCCTGTGTTAGTTCTGAGCGTTTGATAGGCGGCGCCACATACTGTGCGATCCTCCTCAACGGATCTGTTTGGCGACTTGGGAAAATCAGACCAGATGTATTCCGTTGCCGTCCCAAGCTTGACACTCCCATGGGCTTTGCTATGAAACTCTCCCATTCCCGGATCCAGCCAGCGAGCCACCTAATTTAAAGACCCAATTAATATCCTGAGAAGAAGAGTGCCTCCAGCGCAAATGCCATGTTCCATGTTTGCGCTGTCTGCTGAACAAGCGCCCCGTGCTCCAAGTGGCGCAAATGGGAGGTGTGTGGATTCGCGCTGGAGTATCAGGTACACAAGCTGCTCACCTCATTTAGACCTTCGCCACAGGCTTTCCACTCTCCAATCTTGGGCAGAATACCTTCCCAGCTGAGTAGAACTGGGTTGGACCCCCCGTTGATCGCGTTGATTGCTTTTGCTATATCTTCTACAGTTGGATGATCGTCGCCGTTCTCCATTACAACGTTCTTCTCCCATTCCTTGCAGAGGCGCTTGGATATGTTTTCGTGATATTGGTCAACAAAGCCGGCATGGTCGCTGGAGGGAGATTTCCGGATCTGCTCGTTGACGGTCGCCCACTCCTTGACCAAGAAAGCCGCAAGCTCCGGACTCCATAGCTGTGGGTAGTGGGTTTCGGTTGTAGACGATAAGGCTACTATGCGGACGACAACACCTTCAAGTAGGAATAGGGCAATCTGGAACTACTTGTGAGTCTCTCTATGCGGAATGGGTTTAGCGTCCCTCACCTGGCTGTATGGCTGACTGCACCACTGTCCACATTCCTTTAAAATGACATCTTTTTTCAGGCCAGGATACTTGAGCAACGTTGTGAGTGCATCACGCCACTCCTTCTTGACAAGTAGACCTCCAAGCCAAGGGAACTTGCGCGTCTCGCCTATCGCCTTAAGAAGGATCTTTCTCTCCGTTCCAAAGTCACGGATCCAGCGAATCCCCAGCTGCCAAAGCTCTTGGGGTGTCGCCTCCCATTGCCAAAGACGCTGGTTGCTTGACAAGAGGTTCCCAACAGCTGTTGCAGCGGGGTCACCTCTCTTGAGGACAGCAGCTGCAGAATACATCAGCTCCTGTGGCGCCTGTATGTTACAGCAGCTCAACTTACATTTCTTATAAAACGCCGCTGCCCAGACTCGTTCCCCATCAATGCAGCTTCTAAGGACGCTGATGGATGACTCGTCATGATCCGCGCCTTCCTCCAAATCGGCAATCTCAGACTCTAATTTGTCGATGCGACGGAGGACCACCTCCTCACGATGCTGCCCAGCCGCGCAGAGAACTACAGGCTTTGATCCATCGGCGGGCGCATAAAACGTGACTGATGGTATATCTCCATCCAACTTTGAAGCCAGAGGGAATTCGCACTCCAGCTCGCTAAGCTCCACAAGCAGGATAATGGGATTGGAGTACCGAAGAACTCCGTTATCCTCAAAAGATTGCTCAAGTCGTTGAAGCGCTGCAGCAGACTTCTCCCGGGCAGAAACTACACCATGCTTGAGGATAATCGTACCAAGGCGAACCGTTCCATACCCAAGAAGCATGGATGCCGCATCCTTGTGCGCCTGTGTTTGGCGACTGCCAGTAAGGGTCGCGACCTCATCATCCTCCAAGTTCAGGACCGGTCCAGGCTTGAATTTTCGAGGGGATGGCTGCTCTGCAGGCTCGGGGGAGGGAGATGGTGTGTTTATGGCGCTCTAATGAATGGTGCCTATGCCTTTACCATACTGGCCGAAAGGAAGAATATCACTGTTAACGTACCATTGTTGTGTTTAGACTTGTGTTAAGGCTGATTGGTGTTGTGATAGAATCGCTGAAACCCAACTACGGAAATCGGCCTGTGTGAAGTTTTTTGATGTGCACAATGCCCTCTTAATTACATAAAAGTTAGTCCCAGACATCTGGTCTTAGTGTAGCACTATAGGTTTCGCTTTACACAGCGCAAATTTGAACGCGTTGTGTTTGCGCCAGTGTAGGATTGGCATGGACTTGACAAGCGCGAGCCGACAGCAATACTACTTGTGTCAACCATCAAGA